>JAVJIF010020372.1:0-112871 GCA_038442645.1 Agave tequilana | reverse complement strand
ATGTAGTTCCTGATGCTCTCAGTAGGAAGCCCTCTCTCATGATGATGACTCAGCAAAGGAGATGCAGGAGAGATCCTTAGGTTAGACTTGGAGATCATTCTACCTGGAGATGTTGGAAGACTCATAACCTTAGTGACTCAACCGTCTCTGATCGAGAAAATTAAAGAGGTTCAGAAGGAAGACCCTAAGTTGCAGAAGATCGTCAGAAGAGTGGAAGCAGGACTAAGGCAGGATGTAGTCATTTATGCTGATGGTTCGCTTCGGTTCTGAAGCGACTCTGTGTACCATCTGGGGAACTTCGAAGGGAGTTGCTCTCTGAAGCTCACAGTTTCCCTAATTCGGTACACCGTGGGGGTACTAAAATGTATAGAGACCTCAAGCAACACTTTTTGTGGCATGAGATGAAGAGAGAGATAGCTCGATTCGTAGCCCGTTGCCTTGTATGCCAACAAGTCAAGGCGGAACACCAAGGACGGCCGGGCTGGTACAATCACTCCCTATTCCCGAATGGTCACCATAGACTTTGTTGTAGGCCTTCCTAGGAGTCCAAGAGGGAACAATGCTATATGGGTGACTGTAGACCGACTCACTAAGAGTGCTCTCTTTATACCTTTCAGAGTCAGACAGTCCACAGAAGTATTGGCAGAGAAGTACATGCAGGAAATAGTTAGACTGCATGGAGTCCCTATTAGTATTATTTCAGACAGATACACTAGATTTGTGTCGCGTTTTTGGGATAGTATTCAAAGGAGCTTAGGCAACAAGTTAAAGTTCAGCACGACATTTCATCCTCAAACTGATGGCCAATTAGAAAGAACCATCCAGATTCTAGAGGATATTCTTAGACCTGTATATTGGACTTTAAGGATCATCGGATGACCATCTGCATCTAGTGGAGTTCTCCTACAACAACAGCTATCAGGCTAGTATCCAGATGGCTCCATATGAGGCACCATATGGGAGAAAGTGCAGATCTCTTGTGTGCTCAGATGACATTGGCGAAAGGAAGCTGCTCGGTTCAGATCTGATTTTACAAACAGTAGAGAAGGTGGCCAAGATCAAGAAATATATGAAAGCCACTCAAGATCGTCAGAAGAGTGGGTCGATACCAAAAGAATCCCCTTAGAGTTTGCAATAGGTGACCATGTATTTCTTAGATCTCACAACACTCAAGGGTCATCAGGTTCGGCTGCAGTGGGAAGCTGAGTCCCAGATACATTGGACCTTTTGACATCATAGAGAGAGTCGGGAGTAATCATCCGAGTAGCCTTACTCCAGCACTAGATAGTGTTCATGATGTATTCCACGTATCTCAATTAAGGAAGTACGTCAGGGACGATCAACATATTCTGGATTATTCAAACCTGAGGTTGAGCCATGACCTATCCTATGAGGCTCATCCAATCCGCATCATCAACAAGAAGGAGAAGATTCTGAAGAACAAGACCATTCTCCTGGTACTGGTATTTTGGGATCCAAACTCTCCTGGGGATTCTACTTGGGAACGGGAATATAAGATCAGGGCTAAATATCCTCATCTTTTCTTAGGTAACTTATCTCACCTCTAGCTATCTATTCATCATCTATAGCTTAGATTATTCTTCTTCTTGTTTACTTTTGAATATTTAGGACGAAATTCTTTTTATTAGGTGGTTGGATTGCAACCCTCGGTTCCAGTCACCGTATTTTTCACTGGTAGTTGGAATGGTATAATACCTGTTCTGGTGGTTTAAACTAAGTCTACTTTACCTCTAATAAAATTTTTAATATTTCAGATTTTTCTAGATTTTTTCAATATTTTCTAAATTAAATGAAGATTCTCGAAATCCGTGACCCATCTCTGTCGCTATACGACTTCTGGATGTTTAATTTGCAATTGAGGATGAATTTCATGAATCTGATTTCTCAATAATACTTAAAATAATATTTGCTATTTTAAGAACTTTTAAAATTTTTTTCAAATTAAACAGGAATTTAATTGAGTTAAGAAATGGCAAAAATAAAAATAAAAATAAATATAATATTACAAATAAAATCTAGAATTATTTGCAGTCATAAGAGTTTGAACTCTGGTCTTCTAGGAATAAATGTAATGAGTTAAGCATGATGCCACATTGGCGTGTGGTCTGAAAGCCCAACCCCATTTATTTAAACCTTCCTTTAACTTCCTTCATCATCTCCAACTTCCCCCACTCTCTCTAACTTCTCCCCCTTATTCCCACTCACCCAACTGAACCAACTACTCCTTCCACGTAGCCAAACTCAGGGTGCTTAGGGATGTGTGTGGTGCCTATATAAGGGACAATTCACCATCTCTAGCAAAATTGCAAGACCCAAACTTCTCTCCCTTTCTCACTTTTCTCCTCACTTTCTCTCCCAAAACTCTGAAGTGCTGGATGAAGGGAAGAACATTCAGACTGAAGGAAAGCGTTCCAGGTAATTTATTTTTGCATTTTCGTAGATTTAAGTTCTTTCGGCATTTCATCGAACACGCAGTACGCATTACATTTTAGTTCTAATTTCACCATGAAAAACGTATACTAAATCCTAATAAAATTATTCTAAGATACCCTAGATATACATCCTAATTATTGTAATTTTTTATTATATTTTATAGTTTTTTATTATAGCAAAAAAAAAGAAAAAAAAATTCAGAATAGTTACTGTAGCATTTTACTGTAGCAGATCCAGACCCAAAACCCATTACTGTAGCAAACCGTTACTATAGCAAATAGACCAGTTAAGCCTTTTATTGATTTTTAGGTTTATTATAATCCAGAAAATTTTGAAATAAACTCAGAAAATTACATAAAATTCACAGAAAATCACAAACTAAATTTGGGACTCTGTAAAATTATTTTGAGTGTAATTTACTTAGAATAATATGAAATAAAATATTCTTTTAATTATTATTTAATGATCATTTATTTAAAAATGCCAATAAATTTCTAAGTATCACAAAATATATAATTCATATTCAATAATATGTAAACATTATACATCAATTTATTAGTTTTGTATGTATTTTATCATGAAGTATATTTTTAAATGGTTGCTATAAAATTAAGAAATTGAATTATTTAAAAATATTAACCAACCAAAATTATAATAATATAAAAAAATATATGCTCATTCAACTTATCACTGAATAAAGAACATGTCAAGTCTTAAATAATTCACGCAATATTTAGGCTGCAAATTTTTCCCAGAGCCGATTGCAGTGACGAAAATTCAAATTCCAACGACATCAGGCAAGTACACATACTCTCTCTCTCCTCTGTATTCCTTTATTTGTTTATAAATTCCTTTCCAATCTCGATCCCATATCCTTCCCTGATCTTGTGTATTGTAAGACATGCATGTATAGGATGTTTGTTACATAAATGATCATTCAAGTATAACTATAAATTAGTAAATATTGTACAAGTAAGTTGATGTCAACCTATCTCATATTATTAATTTTATGTCTACATCCTAATACACTGGCATCACTTATACTATTATGTATTTATCACTTAATGTTGTCACCATTTTTTATTTTTCCCAAATTTTGATATGTATTGTAATCACTATTTAACACTGATACTCTTAATACTGATCCCTAATCCTATCACACTGAGTCACACATTATATTACACTTACATTAATTAATAAAATTAACCAAGTCGGGGTTACTGGGGGACACTGTAGCAGGAAAAATTCAGGAAGGTGTGCTTGGAAGGGTGACCCCTTATGGGTTTGGATGCCACACATGATCTTGCTATTTATATGCGCTCATGTTATTACATGTTACATGATACCTGAGTATAGTGAACTGTTTCTTCCTGCTATCAGGATCCACTAACGCATCACTTGTTTGATATGTAGTTGTCCTGTGGGATGGGGCACAGGATGACTGCATTAGTTAAGGTAATAAAACATACTAGACTTAGAATTATCATTTGTGACATGAATAATCTTGACTACATGATGTTCTTGGACTTGCCATATTGTTCTTAACTTGTGATCTTGTGTTCTTATGATCTGATGATTATGATATATGACATTACTCGTTTAGGGTGCTACATGCTCATTATATCATGTCATAGTATACATACATGACCTTATTTCACATGATCTAATGTTCTGTTACTCTCGCTGGTATTTTATCTATCAGTTTATATTACCATCAGACTTTCACTGATATTTTATTTGTCAGTTTATATTACCATCAGATTTATTATTCATTAATTTCAGTGCTCTACTTATATTGCCCCTTTACTTTCACATTTCCATATTATTGTTTCCTCTTTTCGTGTGTGCACTTACTGGTCCGCTTCTGACGGACCTTAATTTTCAGTATTAGAGCTTGAGGACACTGACGAACCACGTTTCGAAGAACCCAGGAAGACTATCAGGCGTGAGTCCAAAGTTTCTTATCTTATGTATTTTGCATTTTGTCTTGTTAAGATGTCCCGATACAAAAATTGTATCTTTTTTTATTCCTGATTTATTATATTTCTAATCTTGTATCCAGATAAAGACTATTGTAGATGTATATCTTTTATGTGAAAATGAAACTTCTGATTGTCTTTTGTATATGTGTGCGAGAATTTAGCTCCTTTATTATAGCGTAAGGTATTCACGGAAGAGATTTCCCTCTTTGTGAGTATCTGCTGGCCATCGTCACGTACCCTTACTCTGTATTTGAGAAGCGAGGCATGATAAATTGCAATGCAAGAAAAGTATGTCTTGATTATATTGATCATCCCACTAAAATGACTGAAAATAAATGATCTAAATTCATTATCAAACCAATAAAAATCTCCAAAGGAGTGGAGATATGATATAGGAAGCCAAGGCAGTCGCATATCAGCCGTTTGATTTTGTTTTTAGAGTTTGTTTTCAGGTACAATTTGGATTCCAATTTGTTTTATTTTTCTTTTATTTATTTTTTAGTTTTTTAGTCGAGTTGAACTCCGATTGATTTTATCTTTCTTTATTTTGAATTTAGATTTTCTAAATATATTAAGACTCTTTTGTAAGCCTATAAATAGGCCCTTGTATTCTTTATTTGGTATTCAACAATTATTCATTTTTGATCAATAAACTTGAGTTTATCTCCTCTATTGCTCGCGGATTCAAGCTGCTTATATTTGCTTGTAGATTCGAATGTTGTGCTTGTGGATTTGAGTAAGTTACTACTTGAAGGTTCCCTCCAGGGTTCGTTGGCGCTAGAACAAGATCTAGCCGACGTCATTCGCTTCTGCTCTTCATCAACTAGTATCAGAGCTTCGGTAATTTTTCGATAGTGTCAGGAGACGATGATGGATTGCAAGGCCTTTTCACGAGGATAGACATTGCTAGAAGAAGGGATAGTACCATCAAATCTACCTTGGATCGTATGGCCCAAGCAATTGAAAGGATGTCTCTCAAGATTGTTAATCGGAGTCTAACTGATGGTACGTACCTAAGTGGACATGATTGTCAATTGTCAACCACCATTATATCAACCAGCAACACTTTGACCACCACCACATCATCCACCGCCAACGTATCCTCTACAACATCATCAATATAGTGAAATTTTCTATAAAGAGGAGTTGCATAATCCTATCTTTCAATACAATGAATGTGAAGATGATTATGAAGATGAAGAGATGGTCTATGAAAGTCAAAGAGGTCCACTAATCCTAACTCAAATAGGAGAGGCAAATTTTTGAACCCTAATAGGAGAGGCAGGTTTTCTAATTCTACTCGTGACAAAGGAGGATGATACTCAAATCCTGATGAGTTTGAGATCCCTTCTTTTGATGGGAATCTTGATATTGGGTCATCCTTGCTTTAGATTGATGAAGTTGATAAGTTGTTTGACATGTCATATATTCTCATGGAAAATCAAGTCACATTTGTGGCTTATAAACTTAAAGGAAGAGCACCGGTATGGTGGAATCAATTGCAAAATATTCGTATACAACAAGGCAAATCACCCATAAGAACTTGGAGGCGGATGAGACGACTTTTACAAGAAAAATTTCTCCCTTCAGATTATCATCATTTATTGTTCAAACAATTTGAGAGTTGCTCCCAAGGACATAGAACCGTTACCGCATATACCAAAGAGTTCTATTGGCTTTCTTCTCGCTATGGATTATCTATGACTAAAAAATAACTAGCAGCAAAGTATACTAGAGGGCTCAAGTATTCAATTCAAAAACACGTGCTTTCACACAACGTGTTCTCCCTTGATGAAGCCCATAACCTTACTTTGGAGGCAGAAGAGATGATAATTTGGTTCTCCACCTTTCATGAGATCTTATCGATCGAACGAGATAGTGGAACAACATCAGCAACCACTATTTAAAGCAATCAACCAACAGAGATTCATCATCGACTAACATGCTGCTGCAACCAACAATCAAATGAGTGCTCGAGGTATTCAAACTGATATTACTTTGTTCAGAAACCTCAAGCAACCATCAGGCAATCAAAATTTTTCGATGACAACAACTTGATTATGAAGCCTACTCCCCCTATTCCTAGTCCAAAAGAAGAGAGCCAAAATTCATATCCATATGCAATCGAGGCGAGTTCTTTGTGGAATCAAAAGAAATAAAGTAAAGCCTTGGTTTAGAAGAAATTTCTCCAACTGCTGAAATTCTAGATAAGATTGAACCATCATTGAAGAGTACAAAGGAGTTGTGCATGACAAGCTTTTGAAAATATTATGTAACGCCCCGATCCTACGGGTATGGAGATGTTATTGCGATGTATATGCGCAGGGTGGAAATACCCTCACATATATATGCTAAGCATCAGATAGGCAAGAATCAATATACAGAAGCACAGTGTTAATATACATTCCAGCAATAATAGCATAAGTACACAGTTATCACTGAGCATGATACAATATTCCAAGAATATTAGATCAGCAAGAAGCGAAAAGGCATAATATGCAATATAAAAGGACTGGAAAGTACTCACGAGTAGCAAGATGAGAATCTCGCGAGCCGATCAAGGGGGCTGGAAGAAAAGAGGGTCCAGACAGACAACAGCTAATCCATGCTTCTGCTGCGCTCTGATCAGCTACATCAAGGTCACCATGGTCCAGGTATTGGATCTGAACTTGAGGGTCCAGGGTTGTTAGAAAGTAACCCAACGAGTACAGAGATAAAGCCAGTTGGCGTGCTCAGACAGTCACACGTGTGCATGATTAAGTGATGTGATCCAGGAAAATAAGTACATGCAATGACCAGTAAACTTTAAAATGAAAATCATAAGTCAACAAAGAATTTGAAATCTAGCAAGTACATGTGTATCAATAAATTTGAATAAAGAGAGCATGCATTAAAAACCGTGTGTGAACATAGACACACATAATCATGTAAATAAGACACCGAATAATATGTAAGTGTAAATGTAGACAAAACTAGTTGTACAAGCTCAGATTGTAGATTCATGAGATTGATACTTCGAGGGGATAATTCAAACAAGAAACTCTCATTTATATATTATATACCCCATGTCGCCATTATCTGAGTTCATATAACTTGAGTTGCCCTCAGAGTAAAAGAACTAGAGTGTGTCTGGAGTAATAATTGTGTCACAGAAATCATATTCCATAAAGCAGGGTGTCAACTCAAGGCATAACACCTAATTAAATGATTTCATCACTATAACCAGAGAATATAAAGGTATTGCATTTTAAGTTATTCAATAATAATAATCAATATCGCTTGTTATTTCAACCGCCTCCCGACTAGTGTCTCATATCACTGATAGTTCATACTAGAGTTCGCACTCTGGTAAAACTCCCTCGGATCTGATATGTGAGTACCATAACCTGAACAAAGGAGTGATCAAATATCCTACATTCCTAATATTATTATTGTTGGTTAAAAATTCTTATGTTATTCATCCATCCATATGTTTAGGTATGTGTTACCGGTACACATACATTCACTTATGAATAGACAAGTTATTACTTAAAAACTGATAAATGTGATGGCTCGGGTCCTGACTCTACCTGGGACTATAGCTCAGGCTACTACTTTCGGGGACTTATCATTACGCGCCGCATATGATACTTCTGAGATCAGGCTAGTACTTATGGGGACTTATCATTACAAGCCCCACATGACACTTAAGAGATATCCACTATTATAAATATGACATCATATCGGTATCCATCAGTTTTTCCCACCCTAGTATAAGCTGAGTGATTTATTATATATTGTCCAGTGATAATGCCACAGTGTATACACAGTAATCCAATATCCATGATTAGCCAATTATGGGGATCAACAAGAGTATAGTATCAGGAGAGTAATATCAAGTGTCCCCCGGTTCTAGGGGTTTAGGAATACAGAGTTCAGTAGCACAGGAGTTCAGGAGTACAGGAGTTCAGGAGTACCAGATGTCTGATGACAGTACAATAATCATGTCAAGTCTCCGCAAAAGCGATAATCATGAATAGGTAATGTAATACAGGTGTTCAGTGTAATAGTATCTAGTCAGGTGTCACAACATCAGGTCAAGTGTATCAGTACCATGTGAAAGCATGTCAAGTATCAAGTGATAGCATGTCAATTATCAAGTGCCAGATATCAGGTGTTAGGTATCAGGTGTCAAGTATCAGTGTCAGATACTTAATATGTTCATCTCAGGTAAGTTGAATATAGAGCCATAATATCATATATCAGGCAATCATCTGGTCATATAACATTATACAGGAGGACAGTATAGTTAAACATTTCAAACTTTTCATAGCCATATCTATTATAACAATACATTAATCTATTAATTAGCTATGCGAAGCCGAGCGAAGCGGGAACGTATCTAGGCATATCCAATACAAGTATAATACAAGTCCAAATGCCGAAAAGAGTAATCGCAATTAAACAAGAATTTGTACTCGCATAATATATATCAAACCCTAGAATAGAATTAGCAAGGCATGAAACAACAGAAGGAAAGTAGTTGCGCAAAACACAAGAAGTACTCGCTCGACATAAAGTGAAGTACTCGCCTAAAATCAGAATGCGACACCGAGCTAGAATCTGGGACTCCGTGGAGCACATGCACGTACGTACGGGAGAGGGGGGATAGAGTGAGTGGATGGTGGGAGAGGGTGAGAGAGAGTTTGCTGGAAAAGAAGGGGTAAAAAAGGAAGAAAGGAAAAAGGAAAAAAGAAAAGAAAGAAAGAAAGAAGAAAGAAAGAAAGAAAGAAAAGAAAAGAAGAAAAAAGAGGAGAAGGGGGAGGGATGCGGCCAAGTTCTGCTGGCCGCCGCCGGCGGCTAGGGAGGCGGCGGCGCGCGTGGAGGGGAGGCGGCGCGCGACCTGGTCCTGGGAAGGAAGGGTGTGGGGGTGTTGTCGGTGTTGTTGTTTGTGGTGGTTAATGAGGGTGAGGTAGATGATGGTGGTGTGGGGAAGAGTTGGTGGTGGTGATAAGAGTTGGAGGAGGAGGTGGATGTGGGGGTAGGGTGGTTGAAGTGGAGGAGGTGGTGGAGTATTGATGGTGAATTTGAAGGAGGAGGTGAAGGTGGTGGTGATGAGTTATAATGAAATTGGAGAAGGGAAGGGGTGGTTGAAAAGGAGGGAGGTGGGGAAGAGGAAAGGGGGTCTAGAGGGAGTGGCGCTGGCCTAGGGGAGGAGGGCGGCTAGGGTGGTGCTGGTGGAGGCGGCGGTCATGGGGAAGGGAGAGGAGAGGAGTTGGTGGGAGAGTGAAAGAGATAAAGAGATGAAGAGAATGAGAATAAAGAAAGAAAGAAAGGAAAGAAAGAAAAGAGAAGAGGGAAGGGAGAAGGTTTGTGCACGGTGGAGGAGAGGGAGGGGTGTGGGCGGCTGCAGGGTAAGGGGAGGCGGGGGCAGGTAGGGAAGAAAGGAAAAGAAAAAGAAAAGAAGAAAAAGAAAGAAAAGAAAAGAAAGAAAAAATAAAGAAAAGAAAAAGAAATATGGAAATTTAATAAATAAATATATTATTAAATAATTAACTTAATAGAATAACATGGGAGTATTAAGTAGAGGAGTGGAGAAGGAAAAATGTAAGAAAGAAAGGAAAGAAAAATAATATTATTATTTAAACTTGGTAAAAGTTGACTGTTCCAGAAATGTTCCCAAAATTCTCAAAAATAGAAAATAATATTTTAAGATACATGATGAAATCAGATTTGAGAAATTCAATCTACTTTTCAAATTAAAAATCTTGGAATCCACCGGTGATACGGCCGACACCAAAACCGGCCAAATTTTGATAAATTCAGAAAAATCAAAAATGCATTTAAAAAGAAATTGAGATTTCAAGAAGTAATGTGAAAGCCATTTCGAGAAATTTAGCTCCGTTTGAAAACTAAAAATTCGGGAATCGGTTGGCGTCACTAATCAACACCTGTTTTGAAGATTTTACAGAATAATTCTAAAAATTCAAGAAAATCATGAAAAATATTGAAAAATGATGTTTAAAATTAAAACCTGTCAAATCTAATTACCGAAAAGACTAAATCGAGTAATACACTAGGATCGGGTCCCCGATTCAGACTAGGGCTGACTCTAAGTCCACGAATCTGGATCCAATACAAAACAAAAGCACGAATAAACACAAAGCAAAAACAACTACGGGGAGAAAACAAAAAATATGATCAAAAATCAGAATACGTATCTAAGTACGTATTCCAAGAACGGGGTGTTACATTCCATCCACCTTAAAAAAATTTTGTCCTTTTCGATAAGGGGAAACAAACACAGAAAAGATATGGACAAGGATTTATACCAATCAAGATATGAACAACTGAGGGCCGTTGTCACAAATCGATTTAACGGTAAACTCGGGACTTAAACATTTATGCACTCTCTGTCGTATATATCCTCCGACGGTGTCATAATACTACTGACATGATGTCTACTAATAAAAGAATGCTGCCAAAACTATAGAAGACTAACCATTCTAAATAATATAAAGTGAGCTGACTTGGTGAGATAATCAATAATAATTCTCTCCGATTGCGAAGTAAAGCTGATGAAATCCATAGAAATCCATAGTGGTGAAATCCATAATATAAATCTCTGCATGACATAAAGTTGTGCTGGACGAAGAGTCTGCAGTAGAAAATTCTCAGACGTGCCACATACTTACCATTACCCCGGGAGTAGACTAGAATATCGAAAATAAGGAAAACCGTGATGAGACTAAGCATAAATAAGAAAATCGATAATAATCAATTCTGAACACTAGCATTGATAACTCTGAAAACATAACCAAAAACATAGAATAATCGTAGCAAGTCTCAAATACTGTCTTTTGAATGATAGCTCGACTGTAGATGAAATTTGCAGAAAATATCGGGGCCCTGCAAAGTTGGCCGAATGGATCATTCATAAGGATTATGATGATAGCTCAGATACAGCGAGAAAACCCTGTTCATCAAATCCATGAAAACACGTTAGGCGGGAGAAATCTGAGGAACGAGCTAGAGTGCTAAGCACTTAAGGGACTAGCTATGGGCGAAGCCAAGCCTAGGTGAGGCTATTGCGTAACACAACTCAGACGCTAAGCATTAGGATGCAACGGAGCTAATGTTCTGCGAGGCTCGCACTTGGCGGAGCTCACGCAACAAAGCAAGCGCCAAACACAGTGCTAAACGCTAAGCACCAAGGTGCAGCGAAGCCCACACCTAGTTAGGTTCACGCGTGACTAGAACACGACCCTCGCTTAGCGAGGCTAGCGGGGCCCGTGGTCCACCAAATCTATAAAAACTGCTAGGAGTTGGTGGCTCTAAGAACACGCTCAAGAATTCATAATCACGATTACACTTCATCCTTTCAAGTCCAATCACAACATGATGCACCTATCAACTATGAAAGGATGCTTGCAGCCATGACTCAGGCTAGATTAGCCCGTGATCATGATATAGATATGATGGTTCAATCTTTACGTTCTCACCGTTCGGCCATTTCTGATATCGCCGACCACTCTCTTAGAGCCGACGAACCAAGTTGCTTTGGACAACAAGATTCTAATTCAGTGCCATCATGTGAACTTGCCGAAACTTCAAATTTTGATAACTTGGCAAGTTTTTCCTTTCCTGAAATAGAACTTGAGCATGAATATGATCATGATCTTCCACCCAGTGATTCAATTTTATTTACTGACTCAATAATGACTCCGGTGTCTCCACCTGATTTTACTTTTCCCGAGTCAACATTGGATCATGTGCCAATTCATCATGAATTTGAATCACCTATTTTTGATGATCATATTGAACTTGACCAATTGTGCAATTTTGAAAGTCCCATGGATAAATTGGCAAGTTCTCATTTTTATGATATTGAGCTGAATGAGATATGTGACCTAGATTCTCAAATCTGTGATCAAGTTTAAATTCCCGAATCATTGTTGACTCCTGTTTTGTTACCCGACTTAGGTAATATTTTAGAGTCAGTTTTGGTTCCCACACCTATCATTCCTGAACTTGAATCACCAATATTGAGTCACATTCCATTATGGGAAGAATATTGTGGACTTGAGCTTCAACTTATTGATTTGGACCCACTTCCTGAACCTAACCTGACTCCTGAACCATTACTTGATTTAAGTTTTTTTCCTGAGTTGGTATTCGTTCCCGTACTTCCCACGTCCAAGTCAATAATTCCATCTTTTCATACTCCATTTTGGGACAAGGAGGTTGACACAATTGACTCTGAAATTTATTATGAAATGTGAAAATTTGATAGGGTGAAAATTTTAAAAATTAATTATACATACATTTTAGTGGGTTATATAAGAAAAATTTCTGGTGGGTTTCACCAAATATTATGTTATCTTGATTGGGTAGCAACGCTTGGCCCAATTAGACCACCACCGGAACCACCACCTTAAGGTAACTTTTGCCTTCCCTTGTTCTTTTTCATGCATATATGCATTCATTCATACATTGAGGACAATGCATGAGATAAGTGTGGGGGTGGGCTTTACTAACATACTAACATAGTTAGAAACTAACAAAAATTTGCTAATAAAAAAAATTTTAAAAAAAAATAATAATTATAAAAAGGACAATATTTTGACTTATCTTTTGAAAGAAATATAAGTTAGTTTTAAGGATTAGGAAAATCATGATTAGGATTTCTAAAAACTTGATCAAAATAAATAAATTGTTTAAATTTTAGGTATAGGAGGAGAAATTGAATAATTAACTAGTCTTAATTTTACCTTAATGAAATTTGCATACCTAATGCATATCTAGGATTCTAAGACGAAGACCTTTGTGCCTCATATATATAAAAAAAAAGAAAGAAAATCACTAATTAAGCTCGATACATGTGCCTCAAGAAGCATAAGTATTCATGCCTAAAGGTGAGTAAATAAAATAAAGTCCTTAGTTTTGGGGCCTAGTTCACTCGAATTTGAGTCCGCGGGGTGTTTTCTCACCTGGTGCCCTAAAGCCAACCGGTTTGGGAGTCATCGACTTTAAGTTCGTTATATAGGTGGACTAGAAAGCCTAAGGAAACTAAGAAAAATTACTCATATATGTATTAACACATCTAATAGTCAATTAGTTAGGTATGAGAGCCTCAAGAAGCCTTCATTCTTACACGAAAGAAAATTAGATGAGTTATACATATTAAAAAAAAAGAAATATATATATATATATATATATATATATATATTTATATATATATATATATATATATATATATATATATATATATATATATATATATATATATATAAAGAGGCATGAGAGTCCAAGTTAAGGAATTCCTAGTAAAGATTCACAAGGATGCATATGACTTTTGGTAACGAAAAAGACTATACAAAATTCAATTTTGATCCTTACCTAAAATGGATAACAATTTACTATATAAAGACTAAGTTTAAGAATGAATAAAGATGATGATCCTAAAATCTTATAGATTACTTAGTCTTTTCAAACGTATTTCAAATATTTTCCTTTTCATGGATTTTGTGGGTGTAATCCGCTGAAAACCCTCACGAGACAACACTCATCCTTTAGGGTAACCTAGGGGTTTAACGGCTTGTTGCACGTGCTAAGTGCAATCGTGATTCCTAAGAAAGTGAGTTAGGTTAGATTAATTTTTCTTTTCTTTTTCTCTTTGATTTTTACTCGAGGACGAGCAAAAAGATAAGTGTGGGGGTGTGATTGGTAGTGAAAAGTGCATTTTTATCATTATATTCACCATCACATTTTCATATTTATTCCTATAATTCTGCATATTTACTAATATTTTATGATTTATTGTGTGCAGGCCTCGAAATATTAAAATTAAGAAGTAAAGCCTAAAAGAAGCCCAAAAGCCCATATTCAAGCCCAATGTAAAAGTTACAAATATCAATTGCCAAAATTGCAAATACTAAGGGCAAAAGTTGCAAATACAAAGAAGAGGGAAGGATAGACTTCTATTCAACCCTAAACACTTGTAGGATGAGGATAAAGTCAAAGAAGAGAGTGCAAAGATAAGAAAATTCGTGGATAAAAGATTTGGGATCTAGGTAACTTGCTTCCCAAGTTATATCTAAATCCCAAGATAAAGAGCCAGGATCAAACTTCCAGAAGCAAACGCCCAGATGGACGGACCAGGAGAGGCCACGCGCCAAAGCGCGCGGCCAACCGACGCCACGTGGCCGCAGAAACGCGGCCCAAGCCGCGTTTCCGCGGCAAAGTGGATAAGCCAGGGCAACAGGTTTCGTGGAGGAGTTCGATCTGGACTCTACTGCCTTCTGCACCTATAAATACCCCTGTAGTGCAACCGAGAAGGGCGCCCAGCGAAATACAGAGCCAAAAATTAGGGTTTTTAGGCTTTCTTCTAGTTTAGGTTTTCTTTTCTCTTTTGTAATTTTTATTTTTCCTTTTTGTAACTGAGAGGAGAGGATGTTTTCATGGAGGAAGGAGATCTACTTGTACTGAGGGTGACAATCAGTGTAAGTTTTGCTCTTCTTCTATTGTTAAATAAATCAACTCGAGGTTCGTTTTATTTTTATGTTCTTTTATTCTTGTTTAATCTTGTGTTTCTTTTGTTCTTATTTTCTTCTATTTTCTCTCTAATGTCTTGTGAACCATGTGACCCAATTGCGTTGAGACTGCCTAGCCGAAGAAGAGCCCTTGATGGCCTATGGAGATGAACAAACCTTCGTTAGTTTGTCTTTTATGTAGATTAAGAAGGTGGACGATCCTATATGCCATACTTGTACGCCTTCCAAGACAAGGTAAGTCATCGCACGGATCAAAGGTAAGCAAGGTAGAAGAGGTATGTATGTATAGTTTTCTTTCTTTCTAATTCTAGTTTAGATCTCCATCTATCTCAAATTTACTTTTCACCTTCTCATTGTAAATATCATATACCATTGTAAATAATAAAAGAAAATAATTTTTAGAGAATCTTACTTACACTTCCATCGCTAGTCCCTCCCTGAGGATCACGACCCGCATAGCCACTGCTACCGCGGATTCGAATTGAGAACCATGCACAACTTGTTCTAAATCTAATATTATTTATTTTGTGTGCAGGGAAAAACTCAATCAATAGGTTACTGTTAATTAATTAGCAGTGTGCAGGGTGATCACAGAGAAAAGTTAACAGAGCAGTAAACAAATCTTTCAATTTGCAGTAACCTGCAGAAAACAGAGTGAGTAGTGAACTACACAGGCCGCGCAAACGTGGCTATTGCCGCTCAAACGCGGATCTGTAGTAGGCTCTGCTGCTCTGCCTTCGAGGGCAGAGGCACAGAGTTGCTATATGTCCTTTGTTGTTGTTAGTTTTCCTGTTCTCTGATCCTGCAAACAAAAAGAATAATAAATAATTAGGTTTTTTTTTAGAGAATAACTTACCGTCCCTCCCCGGCAACGGCGCCAAAATTTTGATTGAGATTTTACCTGCACACAAAATATAGAATTTTAGATTTAGAAATAGAGATGTGCAAGGTGCTCAATTCTATCCGCTGTAGCAATGGCTATGCGGGTCGTGATCCTCAGGGAGGGACTAGCGATGGAAGCTTGTTTAGCAAGTTCTCTAAAAAATTCTTCTTTTAGTTATTTTTAAATAAAAAAATAATATTTAAAGTCAAGTTAGGAAGAAAGTGGTAGATTAAGAAGATGGAGAAATAGAAGCGATATTTACAATGAGTTGGGAAAGAAAGAGTTGGAAGATGAGGTGTTGGTGATTTAATCTACAGAAATAAAAGAAAAGAAAGAAAATTAAAGAAATACTTACCTTAGTTTGGTTGATGAATTACCTGGAAACCTTGCATGTTCTACCTTACTTCGGAGGCGTTCAACTCATAAGTCATAGGATCGAGCTCAGTCCCCATTCGCATTATATCATCAAGCTGGGCAAGAATGAAGTGATACGGATCTTGAGGAGGAGAACATCTCCATGAAGTATTGTTGGCACTCACAAAGACTTTGTTATACTTGTGCTTCAGAATTCACTTGCATTCCCATCAAAAATCAACAGACGTAAAGTAGAAAAGGAAAAGAAAAAGAAAAGGAAAGTAAAGCGATGAACATAAAATAAATGTTTACCTTTATTGCTTGAAACAATGGAAGAAAAGAGGAGGGTACATCGGTGTCACTCTCAACATAGGCCTCTCTCTCTTACTTACATAAAAAAAAATAATTACAAAAGAAAATAAAACCTAAATTACAATCTACAAGAAAGCCTAAGAAAAACCCTAGATTTGGCTCTGTACTACGCTGCACACCCTTCTCTGTTGCTCTGCAGGGGTATTTATAGGAGCTGGAAGACATAGAGTCCCAATACAACTTTCTCACGAAAGCCGGTATCCAGAGTCATCTGGATTGCCGCGGAAACGCGGTTTTGGCCGCGTTTCCGCGGCCAAGTGTTGCCTGCTAGCCACGCGCTTTCGCGCGTGGCCTCCTCTGATCCGTCCATCTAGGCCTATCCGTTTAGATCTGGTATCTCGACTCTTCAATTTGAAAATTCGGGATAACTTGGGAAGCAAGTTACCCTAAATCCAAATCTCTTCCAAAACGAATTTCATCCTTGCACTCTCCTTCTTTTATATTTATCCTCATCCTGCAAGCATTTAGGGTTGAATAGAAGTCCATCCCTTCCCTCTTTTTAGTATTTGCAACATTTGCATTCTGTAATTGCAATTTTGACATTTGGTAATTGCAATTTGGCACTTGGGCTTGGACATGGGCTTTTGGGCTTCATTTAGGCTTTTATTTCTTTATTTTTTTATTACTCAAGGCCTGCACACAATAAATAATAAAACATTAGTAAGTGTGCATAATTATGAAAATAAATATGAAAATGTGATAGTAAATGTATTGATAAATATGCACTTTTTACTACCTATCACGGCGCTTCGAGCCGCGCGCTGTCCTTTTAGTCTCCTATCAGATGATGTACCCGGTTTCTGGTTTTGCGCCCCTAGATTTGGCGAATCAGCTCTTCTAGGTCAATGGCTATGATTGTAGGCTTTTAATCACCAATTAAATGGTGATTTAAGGTCTTCTTCTTCATTTGCACACCATGGACCTAGGATCAAGTAAGAAAAGCCTTATTAGCAGAATTTTATATTAAATAAATATGAGAATGTGATGAAAATTATGCAAAATTAGAGACTAATCACACCCCCACACTTATCTTTTTGCTCGTCCCAAGCAAAACAAAAACTAAGGAAATTATTACACCACTTTCGCAGGTGACGCGATTGCACTGAGCATGTGCAACAAGCCGTTAAACCTGTAAATTTTCCTAGAGGAGGAGTTTTGTCTCCTGAGGGTTTTCAGCGGATTACACCCACAAAATCCATAAAGAAAGAAATCAAATATTAGTATTTTAAAAACGCATTTTGAAATAGAGAAAAGTGTTGAAATATTTTTGTGAAAATATAAGTGATCTAAGGTCAGAGGTTAACCAGAAATTGTTCTTTCTTAAACTAAGTCAAAATGTAAAAAATCTTGTTATAAATTAAATGTAAGAATTTAAAATTGAATTGACTCTTTGATCTTTCATAAAACTCTTAGAAAAATATGCACTTTGTGAACAGTGAAAGTTTTTGGGATATCGACTCTAACTTTCATGCCATTTATTTATATCATTACATATATATATATTTTTCTTTTATCTTTTTCTTCCCTTAGCTTTCTTAGGCTTTCTTATTTACCCGGGTAGTGAGCTTTTAACCGGTGACTCCCAAACCAGATGGTCTTAGGGCACCAGATGAGAAAACAGCCCTCAGACTTAAGGACTCGAGTAAACAAGGCCACAAAACTAAAGGGGATTATTTTATTTTTGTCTACCGTTTTAGGTATGAATAATCATGCTTCCTGAGGCATAATTACCCAACTTCAATAAGTGATTTTATCATCAAAATATTATTATATATATTTTTTTATATGGCATTTTCAGTCTTTGTTTCAATCCCAAACAATGTGCAAGTGTGAAGTGCATAAATCTAAGGCAAAAAATTCAAGATCAAATCATATTTTCAATCTTGCTTTCTTATCCTAAAATATAAATAAGATCTATTATTTTGACTTGGTTTAAAATTTCATAATTTTAGGTCTTCCAATTCCTAAGATAATCTTAATTTACTTAAAAATAAATCAAAAATATTTATCTTGTTTCAAAAAGTTTTGTAAAAAGAAAAGAATAGAATTTTTTTATATATTAAAAAGAAGTATAAAAGAAAGAAAATGTAAAACTACCTATGTTAGTAAACCCTCCCCCATACTTATCTCACGCATTATACTCAATGCATCATGAATGTGTATATACATGAAACTAATGGGAAGGGAAGGAAGATTACCTTATGGTGGTGGCTCCGGTGGTGGTCTGACTGGGCCAAGCGTTGCTACCCAGTCAAGATATCGTGGATCTTGAAGGAACCCACCAATAACCTCTATAATATGACCCGATAAAAAAATGATTGATTGAATAGTCTTATTGAAAATTTTATCCCCATCTAATTTCCAATTTTCAAAAATAATTACTGAGTCATTTTCTTCAATATCCTTGTCCAACAATGAAGTGTGATTTCAGAAGATGAGTGATTTGGACTTAAATGGAACAGGAGTAAAAACTGACACCGACTCGGGAATTTAACTCAGATCAAGTCGAGAGTCAACAATGGGAGTCAAAATTGGTTCAAAAACAGGGTCCAAACCAAAGAATTGATATTCACACACTTTCCCCATCAATGAAGTGTGTCATGAGAGATTGGTGATTCAATTTCACGGTGTACTGGTACAGGATTCAATGTTGACTCCAGAATAGAGAAAAAATCTGGTAAGATATCGGAGTCATTATTGAATCAAAAAGTGAAATGTAATTACTAACATGAGGTTCAGGATCACATTCAGGTTCGATTTCAATTTCAGGAAAGGGATAACTTGCCAGAATGTCCAGGTGACTTTCATAACTTGGAGTGTGGTCAAGTTCAAATGTATGTTCCGAAATTGAATCTGGATTCCCAAAATGACATGATTCATGGGTCCAATCAGTAAAGTTAGGGATATAAGGATCGGTCAAAGGTTGACAAGAAAGATTTTCCTCGCTCTCATTGATCAATTCGCTCATAAGTGAGTCTAACCTACTGATAGGCCGTGTAATAGAACTTAGATTCGGAATCATGTCTTCCATACTCTTTGTAATTGGTTCTTCTTAAAAATATGAGCATGGAAATTGATTTTGGAAATTATGGTGAAATTGTGAGTCCATCGGAATTTGCGATTACTGCTCGGACTCACGCAAGGGTTCCCTACTCAAGTCCAGTATTGATGGTTGTTCATTTGGAATCGGTGAGACTGGAAAAGATGAGTAGGACTCTTGAAAATTTTGTTGAGATGATGAGTCCAACATAGTTTGAAATCGGTGCAATTTTTCACAAAAGACTTCCGAACGCTTTTCTAGCTCAGATTCTTCTTAAATTGGATGTTCTAGAAAAGGAGTATATGGAGTTTGATTTGGGAAGGATTGTCAATTAAGCAAAATTTGTTATTGGGACTCAAACATGGCTTCCATACTCCTTTCAAATTAGACTTTTACTCTGTTGGTGGAACAGGAAAAGGAGGATATAAAGCAGAATCAGAGAATTGTAAATATTATGGACAAGATGATTGAAAATTTGATTTGAATCCCCATGAACTCTGTGAAGAGTGAAAATTATTTCAAAAATTATAGTCATAGGGTTGGGGATACGGGTCATATTGAGTCGGATAATCCCAACCGGGCATATATGGTTGGTTCATATTGTACATAGCCTGGTTGGAGTTATCCGAGTCAAATGAGGTCGGTGTGAAATATGGATTCATGTTAGGATTGAAAAAATTGTTGTTGTTGAAATCTATATCATAATTTACAAGAAAAACAAACAAACAAACAAATAAAAATAAAGAAAAAGAAAAAGAAAATAAGCCTATGCTAGGGTTGACTTAGACCTAGACGACTTCTAACTGGTTAGACTGTCCACGGGGGGTACATTGTCAGAATCTGACCACGAGTTAATCTGCCAGGTAGGGGCAAGATCAATGAGAGGTATCCGTGCCGGAGCAACACGCCTAATTATGCCAAACCACTGTTCTTCGAGGTTTTGCCTCTCAATCCCCAACCTTAGACACCGATTTTGCAAGAGTCAAATTCTAACAACTTCTCCCTTAGGTCAATCTCCTAAATGAGTCCGAGATGTCCCTAGGGGCCAACGTCTAGCAAATTTTATTTAGGCTTGGGTTGTGTGAGTGGGGAGGTGATTTTTGGGCTAAGGGAGGGTAATGACTTCCCCACCTTATGTTGTATTGGGTTTTGCCCTTAAGTTAAATTCGTGCAAGTATGCAATGTAGATAAGATGAACATAAAAAAGCGAGTAAATCACTGAAGTGTTTGTCCTATACTATATGCTATGCGATATTTACACCTCCTGCAAGATCACAACAACATAAGAACAAAATACAGTATATTAGAATGAAAATTGACATGTGCCTAGATGCAAATGTCTAAACCGTTTTAAAGTATCCAAATTCTGTATTTTAGTTCATAGAATTATTTACAGTGCACAGGTAGTGTCAATAAAAATTAGCAGCAAAATGTAAGAATATACAAGAATTTACCCAACCACACTTGAGCAAGTGTGGACTTCCGCAAAGCTAAAAATTTTACCTGCACACCAAAAAACAAAGAAGAAAAGTTAACAAAAATGTGAAATCAAACCATTCCCATCCCCAGCAACGGCGCCAAAATTTGATCGGCAAAAAGTAAGCACAAGAATAAGAAAAAAGAGTGTGGGTTAATGTTACTGCTTTTACGATTCTTCCATAGTAGCAAAGTGGCTCTACGGGTCGTATCCATAAGGACGGGCGGCGATAGAAGTTTTACCGGTTGATTCACGTATGTGTTAAAGATTCTTCAAAGTTTTAAAGAATGAAAAGAAAGAAAAACAAAGAATGAAAAAGAGAAGTACGATGAAACACAAAAAAGTGGGAAACATAGAAGATAAGATATTTGTGGTTTTTGGAATATTTCTAAAACAATGTGAAAAAGAAAGAAAACTCACGGCTACTAACTACTAATGACTCCACCAACTTGCTAACCTCCTAGTGATAGTTGCTTCACATGTATCATTGGACATCACTAGTCCTTGGTTCAAGAGCGATTCAATGTATGACCCATATGTAACTTATCACAACCTAACTCAACAAACAAGTGCAAGCTACACTTAACCCATCAAAACTAGAAGTAAGCATGGAGTAAAAAAATGTTAGCTTGTTAGTAGTTAGGAAGTTAGAGTGTTAGATCCATCATCATGAGCTATCAATGGCTCTTGCAAGAGCAAGGCCAAATCGAGGCTATGATTCATGTGGATTATCATAAAAGAAGTTAGACTAGTTGGTGGTTAGTAGTTAGTTGCCATGAGAGAAACGTTAGCTACACATGTAAAAGAGATTAGAGAGAAGAAAACAAAGATAAGGTAAGAGAGCCCCTTTCATAAATTGTCACCTTCTTCTATTACAAGCACTCTTGCTTCCTAACATGTACCACTCTTTCTCTCTAATACAAGATCTACAAGAAATGGAAAATACAAGAGAGGAAGAAGAAGAAAAACTACACTACACTATCCTAAACTACAAAATGAAAAATGAGAGCTACCCTAAACCTTGCATATCTCCTGCTATGGAAGTCCAGGGTGATTTTTATAGGCACCCGGGAAGAGGAGGGCCAGGGGACAGCCTCTGGCCCAAAACGCGACCGTGGCCGTACGGCCGTGAAAACGCGGCTATGGCCGCGTTTCCGCGGCCATAGCTTGGCCGCGCGTGCGGTGCTTCGAGCCGCGCGCTATCCTTTTGGTCCCCTATCAGATGATGTGCCCGGTTTCTGGTTTTACGCCCCTGGGTTTGGCGAATTAGCTCTTCTAGGTCAATGGCTATGATTGTAAGCTTTTAATCACCACTTAAATGGTGATTTAGGGCCTTCTTCTTCATTTGTACATCATGGACCTAGGATCAAGCAAGTAAAGCCTTATTAGCAGAATTTTATATTAAATAAATATGCGAATGTGTGAAAATTAAGCAAAATTAGAGACTAATCACTTACAAGGCGGAGCTGAATGACCTGACGGTCTGAGCGCACTTCTCTTTCGAGTTAGTGGACGAGAGCCTTTCGAGGTAGTGGGCGAGAGCCCGGAGGCTAAAGTACACTCGGGGTCTAAGCGCACTCTCGGTAACTACCACGAAACCCATAAGGGTACAGGTCTAGAACCATTGAATAACCAACCCGAGAGTGGGCAGAAACCTAGAGTCGTACAAGAGTACCTGCACGAGATGTTAGTACCACACGAGCATACATACAAGCATAATAATATCTAGATTATCGTGGGGTGAAAAGGCCCGGAGGCTGATAGGGCCCGAAGGCCTAGTAGAAAGCCTGAAAGCTGATAGGGCCCGGAGGCCAAGTAGGGAACCCGGAGGCTAACAACCACGAAGGGTCGGCCACGCATGGTATAAAACAGTAAAAATAGTACATCACAGGCATGATATATGTGCAAGAAGTAAACTACCCTAATACAAACAGTCGTCACAAGCATATACATGTACAGTAATGGCCACTCGGCCACATACAAATACAGGGGCACCGCCCAATACAAAATACATATAAATATGGAATAAAATACACGTCAACCCGACGAAGCGGGGACACCCAAATCAAGGCGAGGACACTTGCCTAAATCTCTGAAAAACCTGAAAACTCTAGATTCTCAGGAACTCGCGCACGCGTCATAAAATATAATAAAATGTAAATAAATTTATATTTAATTTTTAGAGAGAGAAAGAGAAGAGGAGAGAGTTAGATAGAGAAAGAGAGATTTAGAGAGAGAAAGAGGGAGTTAGAGAGAGACCAAAGAGAAAGAGAGACTAGAGAGAAAGAGATAAAAGAGAAAGAGAAAGGAGAGAGAGTGAAACAGAGAGAGAGAGAGATGGAAAGAGAGAGGGACTGCAGAGAGAGAGATACAGCAGAGAGAGAGAGAGAACTTGAGAGAGAGAGAGAGACTAGAGTGAGCAAGAGAGTCGGCTAGAGAGAAATCAGGGAGAGAGAGAGTTAGAGAGGGAAAAGAAAGAGGGGGCGAGAGTTAGAGAGGGAAAAGAGAGAGGGGGACTATCGCCCCCTCCTCAGCTCACCACAGGGGGCCAGGGGGCCCCTGGCCGCGCATAGCAGCCGGCGACGCGCCGGCGGCACCCAAATCCGGGGTGGCACTGGCCACCCCCAAAGAAGAGAGGGAAAAAAGGGGGAGTTTTGGGTTTGATGATGGAGAAAAGTAGTGGTGGTGGTGGAGATGGTGATTTTGGTGGTGATTTGAGGTGGTGGAGAAATTGAAGGAGATGGGAGGAGGAGGAGTAGTATGGTGTTGTGGGGGTGGAATTGGAGTGGAGAAGATGGTGTTAGTGGTAACATTTGAAGAAGAAGAAGAAGAAGGTGGAGATGGTAGTGGTTTGGAGGAGGAAGAAAATGAAGGTGGTTGATGTTGTTGGAGAAGGAGGAGAGGGAAGGAGAGGGGGCTTGGCCGCCGGAGTTGGGGCCTCTCGCCGGCGATGGTGGCTGGAACGCCGGAGGCGCTGCTGTGGGCGCCGGTCAAATGGAGGAGAAGGAGAAGAGAAAGATGAAGAAGAGAAGGGAGAAGGAGAAAGAATGAAAGAAAAGTTAGGAAAAAGAAAAGAAAGGGAAAAGAAAAAGAAAAGGAGAGGGAGATTGATGGGAAGGGGGTTTTGATGGGACCGGACCCATGCGGGCTGGGTTGGCAGTGAAATAATGGGGGAAAAGAAAGGAAAAGAAAGAAAGAAAGAAAGGAAAGATTCCAAAAAATATAATATTATAATAAGGTCAGAAAATATTAACTGTTCCGGAAAAATCTCCAAAAATACCCAGAAGTAGAAAACATCATCCTGAGGAATAATACAAATTTGATTTTTTGAAATAAAATCTCATTTTCAAATTAAAAATCCTGAAGTCAACCGTCGAAACCGGTCTACACCGGGTCGTCCAGATTTTGATAAATTCTGAAAAATTCTAGAAAATGCATTAAAGAAGAAAATATGATTCTAAGAGGAAATGTGGAAGCGGAATTCAGAAATTCAATTCCGATTGTAAACTAAAAATCCTAGAATCAGCCAGCGATACATGCCGACACCAAATCCGGTGGAACTTTGATAAATTCAGAAAAGTCCCAGAAAATGTATTTAGACAGAAAATGTAATTTTAAGAAATAATGTGAAAAGTCGTTTCTAGAAATTCAACTCCATTTGTAAATTAAAAATCCGAGAATCGCGGTACTGGTCGACATCGGTTTTGAAGATTTTCAATTTAATACAGAAAAATTTCAGAAAATCATAGAAAATCTAGAATATTGGAAAATGATGTTTGAAACTGAAATCGGTCAAATCTGAATACCAGAAAGATCAAATCGAGTAATACCCTAGGAATGGGTCCTTGCTTCAGACTAGAGCTGATTCCGAGTCCACGAATCCGGATCCAAGGCAAAACGATCATATAAATAATTCATAATACAAAACAAATACAGGGAATAAATCGAAAAATACAATCTAAAAATCTGAATACGAAACTAAGTACGTATTCCAGGAGCGGTGTGTTACATTCCATCCACCTTACAAAAATTACGTCCTCACAATTTCGATAAGGGGTAAAATGAATACAAAAGGGACAGGGACGGGATTTATACCAATTAAGATATGAATTACTACAGGTAGGGCTATCAAGTCGACTGAACAATAATCAGAATATAGTTATCTTCTGCACTTCCTGCTGTATAGATCTTCGAGCGATGCCTAAT
Source organism: Agave tequilana (assembly GCA_038442645.1). Lineage (NCBI taxonomy): Eukaryota > Viridiplantae > Streptophyta > Magnoliopsida > Asparagales > Asparagaceae > Agave > Agave tequilana. The sequence continues at coordinate 87,571 of JAVJIF010020372.1, read as the reverse complement.
AATACAGACCGGATAACACAGCTTTGCAATAGAATTCCTGCTGTACTGCATACTTAATGTCACTCCGAGATTGAGCCAGAATACTGAAGATAAAGAAAACCCTGATAATACTAAGCATAATAAAAAAGATCGATAATTAAGAATTTCGAATACCGATCGTCGATCACTCTAAAAGATATAGCCAAGGATATAAAATACCCTTAGAGAATCCTGACTACTGACTTCTGAAAGATAACTCGATTGCAGATCAATTTTGAGAATACACGAACTTCATAGAGTTGGACGAAGAGTTCATATAATAGCTTCATTCAGAACTAGCCGCTACCTCTCTAGTCTATCCATATCTTAAGTTGGTATAAAGGCTACGAAAAACCAAAACAGTGGAAAGATGGAAGGGATTAGGAATCAAAGGAAGGATGATCAAGAAAAAATGGATAACTTTGTACTTATAGTTGGACTGTATAACTAGGACTCATGCATTCCAATTGTAAATTTCTTTACTATTAATTTGCAATATGGACGTATTGAGGATGTGAGAGCCTAGGCTCTGATACCATCCTGTAACGCTCCAATCCCGAGGGTACGAAGATGTTACTGCGACGTATATACGCAGGTCGGAAATACCCTCACATATATACGCTAAGCATCAGTACAGGCAGAAATCAGAGTACGGCACGTGGTGCATTATACATTCCAACATATGAGTACAATTACAAAGTTATCACCAGATGTGACACAATATTACATGAATATTATGTCACCGATAGGCGCAATTGTGAGAGTACAAGAAAAAATACAAGTATGAATAGTACAAAAGGGGCTCACGAGTTTACAGAAGGAAAACCCGAGAGACGCGCAGGGGGCCCTGGAAGGATAGGGCTCTGGATGGTCTGCTGGTGATCCACTCTACCACTGCACTTCTCAGGTCAGTGGTCGGGGGAAAATCACACACAAAAAGTGTATGTTTTGAAATCAATATTTAAAGTGTGTGCGCTTTAGCTTCCTTGATACTTCCGTTATAGCATAGAGGCTAAAATGAGTCGAATCCACAGAGACGGGAAGCGATAGAAGCTTTACCGGAATGTTCACGTGTGTGTTAAAAGTTCTTCAATGTTTTAAAGAATGAAAAGAAAAGAAAACAAAGAATGAAAAGAGAAGAGTACGGTGAAAACACGAAGAAGTGGGAAACATAGAAGAAATGGTTTTTGTGATTTTTGTTTGTATATCTAAAACAAAGTTAAAAGAAAGAAAACTCATGGTTACTAACTACTAATGGCTCCACTAACCATGCTAATCTCTTAGTGATAGTTTCCTCACAAGTATCCTTGGCCATCACTCGTCCTTGGTTCACGAGCGTTTCAAAGCATGATCCATACAATAACTTTCACATCCAAACTCAACAAAACAAGTGCAAGCTACACTTAAACCATCAAACCTAAATAAGAGTAAGCATGGAGTAAAGTAATGTTAGCTTGTTAGAGAGTTAGGGTGTTAGAGTGTTAGAATCCATCATCATGAACCATCAATGGCTCTTGCAATAGCAAGGCCAAGTAGAGGCTATTAGATTCATGTGGATTATCAAGTAAGAGTTAGCAAGTTAGTGGTTAGTAGTTAATTGTCATGAGAGAAAATTAGCTAAACATGTAAACAGAGTTAGAGAGAAAACAAAGAGAGGTAAAGAGAGAACCTTTCATAGCTTGTCACCTTCTATTACAAGCACTCTTACTTTTCAACCATGTATCACTCTCTCTCCTATTACAAGATCTAAAAGAAATAGAAAATACAAAGAGGAAGAAGAAGAAGAACTAAACTAAACTAACCTAAACTATAACATGAAAAGAAACTACCCTACTCTCTAGATATCTCCCTGAAGAACCCCCAAAGGGGGTATTTATAGGCACCAAGAGAAAGGTGGCCAGGGGGACAAACCCTGGACCAAAGTGCTGGCGCGGCGCGCGCAACGCGGCTTGCTGCGCCTATCGCGTTGGTCCCCTGTCGGCTGCATGTCTTGTTTTTTTTGTTTTAGGTCCCTGATTTTGAAAGAATCACCCTCCTAGGTCAATGGATATCTTTATAGGATTTTAATCACCAATTAAATTGTGATTTTGGGTCTTCTTCTTCATTTCATGCCACGGACCTAAAAACGTACATGAGAGGTACTATTAGCAAAATTTAATATTAAATAAATGTGAAGATATGGTATGAAATATGCAGTTTTAGAGACTAATCACACCCCCACACTTATCTTTTGCTCTTCCCGAGCAAAACAATAAACTAAAGAAATTATTACACAACTTTCGCAGGTGACGCGATTGCACTGAGCATGTGCAACAAGCTGTTAAGCCTCTAGGTTTCCCCTAGAGGAGGAGTTTTGTCTCCTGAGGGCTTTCAGCGGATTACACCCACATCCATAACAAAAGAAATCAAATGTCAGTATTTTTGAAAACGCATTTTGAAATAGAGAAAAGTGTTGAAGTATTTTTGCGAAAATATAAGTGATCCAAGGTCATAGGTTAACCAGAAATTATTCTTCCTTAACTCAGTCGAAATGCAAAATCTTATTATAAATTAAATGTAAGAATTTAAAATTGAATCGATTCTTTGATCTTTCATAAAACTCTTAGAAAAATATGCATTTTGTGAACTGTGAAGTTTTTTGGGATATCGACTCTAACTTTCATGCCATTTATTTGTGCATATTTATTTTTTCTTTTTTCTTCTTTTTTTTCTTCCCTTAGTTTTCTTAGGCTTTTTTATTTACCCGGGTAGTGAGCCTTTAGCCGGTGACTCCTAAACCAGATAGTTTTAGGGCACCAGATAAGAAATATCCCTCGGACTTAAGGACTCGAGTAAACAAGGCCACAAAACTAAAGGGGATTATTTTTGTTTTTGTCCACCATTTTAGGTATGTATAATCATGCTTCCTAAGGCATAATTACCCAACTTCAATAAGTGATTTTTATTATCATCATTTTTTTCATTTTTTTATATATTGTTTATGGCATTTTAAGTCTTTGTTTCAATCCCAAAAAATTGTGTAAGTGTGAAGTGCATAAATCTAAGGCAAAAAATTCAAGATCAAATTATATTTCCAATCTTACTTCCTTATCCTAAAATTTAAACAAGATCTATTATTTTGACTTGGTTTAAAAATTCATAAATTTAGGTCTTCCTAATTCCTAAGATAATCTTAATTTTCTTAAAAATAAATCAAAACTATTCTCTTAATTCAAAAAGTTTTGTAAAAAGAAAAGAAAAGAGTTTTATACAAAATTTAAAAGTTTCCTAAAAAGAAGTGTAAAAGAAAGAAAATTTAAAACAACCTACGTTAGTAAACCCTCCCCCACACTTATCTCATGCATTGTCCTCAATGCATTGTGAATGTGTATATACATGAAACAAATGGGAGGAGAAGAAAAATTATCTCATGGTGGTGGCTCCGGTGTTGGTCTAATTGGTCCATGTAATTCGGCCCAATTAGGATAATGTGGATCTTGAAGGAACCCACCAGTGACCTCTCTAATATGATCCAGTAAAAGAATGATTGAGTGAATGGTCCTATTTAAAAAATTATCCCCATCTAATTTTCAATTTTCAAAAATAATTATTGAGTCATTTTCTTCAACATTCTTCTCCAACAATGAAGTGCGATTTTGGGAGATGATTGATTTGGACTCAAATGGAACAGAAATAAAACCGATACCGACTCAGAAATTTAACTCAGATCAAGTCGAGATTCAAAAGGGGGAGTCAAAATTGGCTCAAAAATGGGGTCCAGACCAAAGAATTGATGTTCACACACTTTTCCCATCACTGAAGTTTGATCATAAGATATTGGTGATTCAATTTCACGGTGTACTGGTACAAGATTCAATATTGACTCCAAAATAGAGAAAAAATCTGATAAAGATACCGGAGTCATTATTGAATCAAAGAATGAAATGGAATCACCAACTTGAGGTTCAGGATCACTTTCAAGCTCAAGTTCAATTTTGAGAAAAGGATAACTTGCTAAAATGTCAAGGTGGTTCTCAAAATTTGGGCAAGTTCAAAAGGATGCAAGGAAATTGAATCCTAATTTTCGTCCACGGAAGGAATGTGAATAGGTGAAATGATCGATTCAGTTTCAGGAATTATGGGAATCAAAACTGGTTCAAGAACGTTACTTAGTTCAGGTAACACTATAGGAGTCGATATTGATTCAAGGATTGGACTTGAATTGCTAAATTGAAGCTCCGGTTCACATTCATCTTCAAGTTCAATTTCAAAAAATGGATAACTTGCCAAACAATCAAGAGGTTGATGTTGGTCAAGTTCATGTTGGTATGATGAAATTGAAGTTGGATTTCCAAAATGACCTGATTTGTGAGTCGTATGAACATTTGGTGGACATGAGAAGTCAATCGTATTTTGCATTATGCGCTCGATCTCTTGCACGAATGCCATAGTTTTTTCCCACAATGATTTTCCTTTGAGTCATTCTGGAAAAGAACTACATGGATTTTGGAAACTTTGTGGACATGATGAGGCTACCATTTTTTTCAAATTATTTTTGGGCCTCTATCACTTCTTCCAAACTCCTTTCCAATAATGTTTTTTCTTCAATTGGTGGTTCAGGAAAAGAAGTATATGAATCAAAATTGAGGAATGAATATTGTGAAAATTGTGGACAATATGGTTAAAAATTTGACTCGGGGGAGGTGAATCCCCATTGACTTTGTGAAGAGTTGAAATTATTTTGAAAATTATTATCATAAGATTGGGGGTATGGGTCATATTGAGTCGAATAATTCCAATCTGGCCTATATGATTGGTTCATGTTGTACATATCCGGGTTGAAGTTATCCGAGTCAAATAAGGTCAGGGTGAAATATGAATTCATATTAGGATTGAAAAAATTATTGTTGTTGAAATCCATATCACAATTTACAAGAAAGAAAAAAACAAACAAACAAACAAATAAAGAAAAGAAAAAGAAAACAAGCCTATGCTAGGGTTGACTTAGACCTAGACGACTCCTAACTGGTTAGACTGTCCACGGGGGGTACATTGTCAGAATCTGACCATGAGTTAATCTGCCAGGTAGGGGCAAGATCAGTGAGAGGTATCCGTGCCGGAGCAACGCGCCTAATTATGCTAAACCACTGTTTTTTGAGGTTTCGCCTCTCAATCCCCAACCTTCGACACCGATTTGACAAGAGTCAGCTTCTAACAACTTTTTCCTTAGGTCAATCTCCTAAATGAGTCTGAGATGTTCCTAGGGGCCAACGTCTAGCAAGTTTTATTTAGGCTTGGGTTGTGTGACTGGGGAGGTGATTTTTGGGCTAAGAGAGGGTAATGACTTCCCCACCTTATGTTGTATGGGTGTTGCCCTTAAGTTCAATTCGTGAAAGTGTGCAATATAGACAAAAATGAACACACAAAGAGAGTAAATCGCCCACGTGTTTGTCCTAACTATATGCAATGTAATATGTACACCTCCATCATGATCACAACAACACAAGAATAAAATATAGTATATTGGAATTGAAATCGACACGTGCCTAAATGCAAATGTCTAAACCGTTTTAAAACATCCAATCACCGTATTTTAGTTCTTAAAATTATTACAGTGCACAGGTAATATAAACAAAAACTAGTAGCAGAATATACAAGAATTTACCCATCCACACAAAAGCAAGTGTGGACTTCTGCAATACTAAAACTTTAACTTGCACACCAAAAAACAAAGAAGAAAATTTAACAAAAACGTGAAATCAAACCGTTCTCATCCCCGGCAACGGCGTCAAAATTTGGCAGGGGGAAATCGCGCATAAAAAGTGTGTGTTTTGAAATTGATATTTAAAGTGTGTGTTCTTTAGCTTCCTCGATACTTCCGTTATAGCATAGAGGCTAAAACGAGTCGAATCCATAGGGACAGGAAGCGATAGAAACTTTACCTAAATGTTCACGTGTGTGTTAAAAGTTCTTCAATATTTTAAAGAATGAAAAGAAAACAAAACAAAGAATGAAAAGAGAAGAGTACGGTGAAAACACGAAGAAGTAGGGAAAATAGATGAAATGATTTTTGTGATTTTTGTTTGTATATCTAAAATAAAGTTAAAAAGAAAGAAAACTCATGGCTACTAACTACTAATGGCTCTACTAACCATGCTAACCTCTTAGTAATAGTTGCCTCACATGTATCCTTGGCCATCACTAGTCCTTAGTTCACGAGCGTTTCAAAGCATGACCCATACGATAACTTTCATATTCAAACTCAACAAAACAAGTGCAATCTACACTTAAACCATCAAAACTAAACAAGAGTAAGCATGAAGTAATGTAATGTTAGCTTGTTAGAGAGCTAGGATGTTAGAGTGTTAGAATCCATCATCATGAGCCATCAATGGCTCTTACAAGAGCAAGGCCAAGTAGAGGCTATTAGATTCATGTGGATTATCAAGTAAGAAGTTAGCAAGTTAGTGGTTAGTAGTTAGTTTCCATGAGAGGAAATTAGCTAAACATGTAAAAGGCGTTAGAGAGAAAACAAAGAGAGTTAAAGAGAAAACCTTTCATAGCTTGTCACCTTCTATTACAAGCACTCTTACTTTTCAACCATGTATCACTCTCTCTCCTATTATAAGATCTAAAAGAAATGAAAAATACAAAGAGGAAGAAGAACTAAACTAAACTATAACATGAAAAAAAAACTACCCTACTCTCTAGATATCTCACTGAAGAACCCCCAAGTGGGGTATTTATAGGCACCAAGAGAAAGGGGACCAGGGGGACAAACCCTGGCCCAAAGCGCTGGCGTGACGCGCACAGCGCCGCCTGCTACGCGCTATCATGTCAGACCCCTGTTGGCTGCATGTCTTGGTTTTTGGTTTTAGGTCCCTGATTTTGACAGAATCACCCTACTGGGTCAATGGTTATCTTTATAGGCTTTTAATCACCAATTAATTTGTGATTTTGGGTCTTCTTCTTTATTTCATGCCATGGACCTAGAAACATACAAGAGAGGTATTATTTGCATAATTTAATATTAAATACATGTGAAGACGTGGTATGAATATGCAGTTTTAGAGACTAATCAGTCAGCAACTGGGAGAATCCACATGCTCCAAGCTCCAGGACCTGGACATAAGGATCCAGGGGAGTTAGAACTCCCCAACGAGTGGTGATGTGAATGGCAGATGGCGTGCAAAGATAAGCACACGTGTATCGATAAAATTGAATCATAATCATGCATTGAAAACTGTGTCATGAGCACAAGCATATAGGAGCAAGTAAATATATAGCAAGCGATATCAAGTGAGGAATACTCATGATATGATAAGATAAGAGCAGGGGACTGGTGAAGTAGAACACAAGGGGTAAAGTAGGATGTAAGCAGGTATAATATAGTAATGCTTATAAACCGAAAATTCGATGTAAAACCCGATGAAAACATACTTGGTAAAGCATACAACGGATACATAGTTGGCATCTTTTATTATTATTATTACTCGTCTTACCAAGATGTCTAGATATGTGGACTAGCGTCCCAGCACACATATATCCACATCTGAGTAAAGCAAGGTTGTTATTGGAAACCAACGGGGGTATCAACGAATAATGTTTACAGTGGGTCCTGTGCATACCTGGGACCACGGTCCAGGATGTTCCGTTACTGGAGAACAGAACCTACCGTAAGGTGATCAGGAGGATCTTATAGAATGCCCTTTTCAAGATGGTACCAGGAAGGAGGGAGCCAGCACTTCCCTCGGTCGCCTGGAGGCTCACAGGTCAGACCGAAAGTTTTAGTTGCACAACATACCTAATATCACTGTAAACACGAACATGTATTAATATCTGCAAGTTTTCCCTGACCCGATATAAGTTGTACCATTTTATGGTTTATTAGATAATTATCAAATTCCAGGAATGAGCAAGAACAAGCCAGGAGTATCAGGAATGCAGGTGTATCAGGAGTACAGTTTGTACTAATATATAAAGATTGTAAATAAGATGTCAGGTCATCATTCCCATTATCGTGATAATTATAAGAGTCAAGTATATCATGTCGGATGTCAAGTGATAGCATAACAGGAGGGTGATATTAGACAGGTGACAAGTCATGTCATAACAAGGAGCAATTATCAAGTAGTAGCATGTTGGGTGTCAGGTGATAACACATCAGTTGTCAAATGATACAGACAGGTGTATGGTATTAACATGTAAATGACAGGTATTAAGTAATAGCATGTCAAGTGTTTAACATATCAAGCATGTACTTGGCAAGTGATAGAGTAATAGCTGAGCACAATCAAGCAGAGCTGAGCAAGCTGGAGATACGGACAGTGATAGGAGTTCATTTTTGTGTCATTTTTCACTACCATATTATGCTTTATATAAAGAAAAATGAGATTTTTATTGCTTTTTTCTCTCTTTTTTCAGCTCCACCATTAATGGAGATAAAGGCCCATCAACAATGATTTTTCAAGGGAATTAAGGGATTAATTAAAGAGTCCAAAGAAAAAGCCCAAAGGAGAAGCCCATGTCTGGATTCATCCACGAATATTCCCTACTTCTAGAAGGTCTAGTAAGGCACCTGGAGGATAACAGAATGTCAGAAGAAATCGCTGGCGCAACGGCCTAGATTCTGCCGCGGAAATGCGGCTTTGGCCGCGGATCCGCGGCAATGATCGGGCCGTTGAGCCAGCGTTTAATCCCACGGCTGTGATTTAAAGGCCTCACTTCCTGGAGCCTATAAATAGACCCCTAGGGCCTCTGTAATCAAGGAGGAGAGAAGAGCATTGTATTTTTGAGGGAATTGTTGGGATTTTCTCTAGGTCTTCTTTAGTTGCTCTTGTAATTTTCTTTCTCCTTCTAGAATTCAGCAAAGAGAGAGAGAGATAGTGAGAAATCTTGTAATTAGAGAGGTGACAACTCAATGCAAGAATTGATCCTTCTTTCTTCACATCTTTTCTCATTCTAGTGCATTATTTTCTTCAAGCTTTTACTACTTTTGCATTTCCTTCTACAATGGATTGTTGTTTGCTTTTTACTTCAAAATCTAGCTAACTTCCTAACATGACTAACTAACCTCTAACTTTACTAACTACTAACTCTTGGGTGATTGCTAATTCATGTGATTCATTGGATGCTTTATTGTAGTCTTGCAAATTTCAAGTCTCAATTATCCCCAATGAAGATGAGTTACTTTAATTCTTAGCAAATGCTTGTTCCCATTCCATATGATTCATGTGAGCCTCATTTAGAGCCTTGTCTTTAGAACAAGTGCCTTGATGGAACATGAAGATGGAGTACCTAACTATGCTATTGATTAGTAGTACAACTTTCTTACTTCAATGCTAGCTTAAGTATAGCTTTGATGGACTAATGAATCTTGTATCTTCTTTCTTAGCATATCCTTGAGTGACTATCCTTGATTCCATCACTAAAAATCTATCTCGGGAGCCAATGAATCAATGAGGCAACGAGTCAAGCCGAGAAGATAACTCATCCTCTACATGGGACAATACTTTGACCAAACAAGCAAGACAAATCTTTGCCGATGAATCAACATGAGACATGCATCACCCTATGAGATTAGTAAGTTAGTAAAGTAGAGTGTTAGTTAGTCATGGTTTCTCTCCCTATAGTCTTTCAAAGTTTCCTTTCTTAAAAAGTTCTCTTTTCAAGCTACATCCAAGTTCATTTCACCTTCCTTTCCATCCTTTTCCTTTTTCTTCAACAAAATCAACAAAGAATTTTTCATCCACTTTCTATGTCATTTTGTTTTTCTTAAAGCATAGAAGAACCTTCATTTTCCTTCTTAAAACAAACTCAAATAAAAACCGTGAATGCTTCTATCGCCAACTCTCCCTGTGGAATCGACCCGAATAGCTTGTGCTATGACGGTGATTCGGAAGGAGTATAGTAAACCGATAAATACATTTGGAGCCTTTTGAACATCAACACACGAACGTCAAAGGTTTACTCTAAACCCTCTCTCTCTGAATACTAGTAAAACTCCAAATTTCGAACAAATTTTTGGCGTCGTTGCCGGGGAGAGTAACGGTTTTTATTTGAGTTTTTAGAGCTAAACGAATTTTTCTTCTCTGTTGCAGGTTACAGGTTAGGGAAATAGGAAACAAAGCATTGCAGTAACACATAAGTGGTCTTGGGCCTCTGCTCAAGAAAGCAGAGACCAAGTACTCTCTGATTTGCCGCATTTTCTCGGCCAAAGCCGCGGATCTGCGGCAAAGAGGAGTTGACTACTAACAGGTTTTGTGCAGGGCTGTTTGCGTTGCAAAAACATAGCTTGCTGCAAATTTTATTTCTTGTATGCTATCACCAGGAGCCTGCTAATAACTCAACAGTAAAACATTTGTTGAAAATTGTAAAAATTGATTAGACGTTTGCATTTTAGGCACGTGTCTTTTCAATTCATTTACTTTACTGTTGAAGAGTGCTGGAGCAAGGTACGTTCGCATTGCATTTAGAATAAGACTCACCTCTTGGTTGATTTACATCGCTTTGAGTGAATCTTGTTTGCATATATTGTACACTTGCACAAAATTGATCTTAAGGGCACCACCCAATAACAAGATAAGGTAGGGATTTCATCACCCTTTCCTTGCCCAAAAATCATCATCCAAGCACTCACAATCCCAAGCTCTTTAATAAAAATTGATAGACGTTGGCCCCTAGGGACATCCGGACTCATTAAGAGATCAGCTGAAGTTGGAAATTATTTTTGATTCATACTCCAGTCAAATCAGTGTCTAAGGTTGGGGATTAAGAGGTTAATCCTCGAAGATACCGTGGTTTGGCGTAATTAAGGCCCGTTGCTTACGCACGGATACCTCCCACCGTATTTTTCCCCTACCTGGCTGATTAACTGTGGTCTGACTCGAGCAATAACCTTCTTTGGTTCATCGAACAGCTAGGAGTCGTCTAGGTCCAGGTATTCCTAGATAGCTTGTGATTGCTTTTTCTTTTCTTATTTGTTATTTTCCTTTTTCTTCGCTTGCTTGATCGGTGAACGTTGTCTGTGATTGTGCGTGCAAGAGTGGTACCGAGATCCAAATTCTGCAAGACTTGTTAGGATTTCTACACTTGCACAAACACCACCTCCTGACACAATTCCAGTTATGGCCAACAATACTTCTCTCCAAGACAAGTTCTACCCTATTCGCACTTCACTTCCTTCATGCATTCTTTTACCCGAGACAAATGGAAATAACTTTGAGCTTAAACCACAATTCATAAATACACTCCCGAGGTTTCATGGCTTAGAGTTCGAGGATGCATATTTCTTCATTCGTGAGTTTGAAGAAGTGTGTTTGATGATGAAAATTTCCCAACTGACGGAGGACGCTGTTAGATTAAGGTTCATACCCTTCGCGCTTAAAGATATAGCTAAGAAATGGCTATATAATCTGCCCGTCAGTTCTATCTCTTCATGGGATAATTTAGTCAAAGTCTTTCTTAAGAAGTTCTATCCCATTCATAAGACATCACTCATGAGAAAAAACATAATGCAGTTCAAGCAGAAATCTAATGAACCATTTTGAAAGTATTTCGAACGATTTAAAGATTTACTAGCCCTATGTCCTCATCACGGCATAGAGAAGTGGCGGCAGTGCCAAATTCTCTATGACGGACTTGACTACCAAACCAAGACACTCCTTGAAACCATGTGCCAAGGGGAATTTTTAAAAAAAGATGAGAACCAGAGTTGGGACCTCTTTGAAGCTTTAGCAAAAAAACCATCCAGTGGGAATCATGCCCAGAGAAACCCAATCCCACCACTTTCAGAACTGGTATGCATTCGATTGAATCCTCCATAGCTGCCGAGGAGAAAATAACACAATTGATGAAAAGGATAGAACTGCTCGAAGCTAGGGAACCAACTGCTGTGAATCAGGTCAACCCACCACCTGTGATCAACCCGGGTTGTACCTACTGCCATTATCTTAACCACTTGTTTGAAGAGTGTCCTGTCTACTAGTCTCAAATGTACCCTGAAAATATGAATGCAGCATACACCAGACCCAACTACAATCCTTACTCCAAAACATACAACCCGGGATGGCGAAACCATCCAAATTTCTCATGGAGTCAGTCTGGTCATGAGCAACCAAGGCAACCATTCTCACATCAATATCCTACTCAGTCTCATCAACCCAGTTTCCACCAGAGTCCACCAAATTTTCAATCATATCAGAGTCCACCACATTTTCAAGCAAACTTCCAGCCCACATATCAACAACAAACACAAAATCATCCAGATAAAAAAGTGTCAGATTTAGAAAGAATGATTGAAACCTTATCCAAAACCCAGGCCTCAATGATGAACACACATAATCAAGCTATCAATAGGTTGGAGGTTCAGATAGGTCAACTGGCTAACTCTTTGAATGAAAGACAAAAGGAATATTACCAAGTCAGCCATTACCTAATCCAAAAAACCCCTTCCCTATTCATGAAGCTGAAGACATAGGCCCAAGTCAATGCAACACTGTTCATATTCTGAGATCTGGAAAGCGGATAGACAATAAGGTTTCCAATCAACCCAATAAATCAGTGTCAATATCAACACCTCCTGTTCTGGTACAACCAACTCAAGACAATCCATCTTCAAGTTTACAACCATCAACTTCCAAATCCAATGACAAAGACAAGACAAATGAGCAACCATACAAGTCTATTGTACCATTTCCTAATAGGCTAGCAAACCAAAAGATGAATGCTCATATGAAAAAGATTAGGGAAATGTTTAATCAGGTCCAGATCAATGTACCCCTTCTTGATGCCATACAACAAGTCCCATCATATGCCAAGTTTTTAAAAGAAATGTGCACCAAGAAAAGGAAAGCAAATGTCCCAAAGGTCTTTCTAGCTTCAAACATAAGTGAGTTGCTCACTGGGCCAATTCCTGTGAAATATAAGGACCCAGGGAGTCCAACCATTTCTTGTATTATAGGACAGACCACGATCAACAGGGCGTTACTTGATTTAGGAGCCAGCATCAATCTTCTTCCCTTCTCTGTATATCAGCAACTTGGGTTAGGCGACCTCCGTCCAACCAAAGTTACTATACAACTGGCTCATCGATCTGTAAAGATTCCCAAAGGGGAGATTACAGATGTTCTAATACGGGTCGGGGAATTTATTACCCTGTAGACTTCATTGTTCTAGAGACGCAACCCGTACACAATCTCAGAGCTCAGACACCTGTCATTCTAGGATGACCTTTCCTAGCCACTACAAACTCAATCATCAACTGTAGGAATGGCTCAATGCGTCTAACTTTTGGAGATATGACAAAAGAGGTGAATGTTTTCCACCTGGGAAAACAACCTCGAGATTTGGATAATGAGTCATTTGAAGTGAACTTAATCGAGTGATTAACAAGTGAACATGACATGGAGATTGAATATGAGTCCGATGAAGAATTTGAGTTGGAGTCTGATGACTTCAACCTTGATCAGATCATTGAGTCGACAGTGGAATGGGCCACAAATGTCACCCCTATCCTTCCCTTGCACAAAGAACAATCATTGATAGATCCTGTCCCTTTTTCTGAACTTAAGGTTCTTCCCAACCATCTCAAGTACCAATACTTGGATGAGAAAGAAGCTTTTCCCGTGATCATTGCATCCCATCTCACGAAACAACAAGAAGAGGATCTTCTTACAGTATTAAGAGAAAATCGAGAAGCCATTGGTTGGACCATGGCTGACATAAAAGGGATTAGTCCTTCCATAGTACAACACCGGATTCATTTGACGGAGGATGCTAAACCAAAACGTGACCCACAACGTAGACTGAACCCAATCATACAGGAGGCTGTTAGAGCTGAGATTTTGAAGCTGTTAGACAATGGGATTATCTATCCCATATCCGATAGCCAATGGGTAAGTCCAGTCCACGCTGTGCCAAAAAAAGCAGGGTTTACTGTGGTAGAAAACGATAAGAAAGAATTGGTACAAACTCGACTTCCTACGAAGATTCGAGTCCGTATTGATTACCGAAAATTGAACACTGCCACGTGTAAAGACCACTTTTCCCTTCCGTTCATTGACCAAATGCTCGAGAGACTAGCGGGACATGAGTACTACTGTTTCCTGGATGGATATTCAGGATATAATCAAATCCCTATCGCTCCCGAGGATCAAGACAAAATCACCTTCACCTGTCCCTTTGGAACATTTGCATACCGAAGAATGCCCTTCGGCCTATGCAATGCTCCCGTAACGTTTCAACGTTGCATGCTTAGCCTTTTTTCAGACATGGTGGAGAGATTTTTTGAGATTTTCATGGATAATTTCTCGATTTATGGCGATTCCTTTGAACAATGCTTATACCATCTTAAGCTTGTTTTACAACGATGCATGGAGAAAAACTTGACACTCAACTGGGAGAAGTGTCACTTTATGGTCAAGCACGGAATCGTTCTCGGGCACGAAGTTTCAAACAAAGGAATTGAGGTTGATAAATCTAAAGTGGAAGTAATAACAAAGCTCCCTGAGCCAAAATGCTTAAAAGACATTAGATCATTTCTAGGGCACGCCGGTTTCTATAGACGATTCATTCAAGGGTTTAGCAAAATTGCTAGACCTTTGACAAATCTCTTAGGAAAAGATGTACCCTTCAAATTTGATGAAGAATGATTACAATCTTGGGAGGAGCTTAAACACAGACTTGTCTCAGCACCGATAATTTCTGCACCTGAGTGGACTAGGCCATTTGAGATCATGTGTGATGCCTCCGATATGCTATAGGCGCTGTTCTAGGACAGCGTGTTGATAATAGGCAACACGTGATCTACTATGCTAGTAGGACGCTTAATAAAGCCTAACTAAATTACGCAACTACTAAAAAGGAATTTTTAACTGTTGTGTTTGCGTTGGAAAATTTTCGCTAATACCTACTAGGGTCCAGGACAACGATTTTCACTGATCACTCCGCCCTTAAAAACTTAATGCAAAAGAAGGACGCAAAGGCTAGACTTATTCGATGGATACTGATTGAACTTTTACCTGCACACAAAATATGAATATTAGATCTGAGAATTAAAGGTGTGCAAGTGTTCAATACTATCCGCTGTAGCAAGGCTATGCGGGTCGTGATCCTCAGGGAGGGACTAGCGATGGAAGCGTTTGTAAGTTTTACCCTAAAAATTATTTATTTTTAAGCTAAGTTAAGAAGAAGGCGGTGTTTTACAATGAGTCGGCAAATAAAGAATTGGTAGAAGAGTTGTGATTTAATCTACAAAAATAAAATAAAATAAAATAAAATAAAATAAAATAAAAGAAATACTAACCTTGGTTGAGGAACAATATGAAATCTTAACACTTTCTACCTTGCTTTGGAGGCATGAACGCATAAAGCATAGGATTGATCTCAGTCCCCTGTTCGCATTAGATCATCAAGCCTTGGCAAGCATGAATTGATACGTACCTTGAGGAGGAGAACATCTCCATGAAATATCGTTGGCTCTCGCTAAGACTCGTTATATTCGTGCTTCAGAAATCACTTGCATGCTCATATACAATCAACATAGATCAAAGAGAAATAAAGTAGAAAAGAAAAAGAAAACAAAAAGAAAAGTAAAGCAATGACATAAAAACAAAAGAAAAGATTACCTTTATTAATCAGTACAATGGCAGAGAAGAGGAAGGTACATCAGTGTCACGCTCAACATAAGCCTCTCTCTCTCTTGAAAATAAAAAGAAAAACCTAATTACAAAAGAAGAAAACCTAGAAGAAACCCTAATTTTGGCCCTGTACTGCGCTGGACGACGTTCTGTGTTGCACTGCAGGGGGTATTTATAGGCGCAGAAGGAGTTAGAGTCCGAACACAAGTCGTACACAAAAGCCGTTGCCCTGGCTTATCTGAATTGCCGTGGAAATGCGGCATTTGTCGTGGAATTGCGGCATTTTGGTGGCAGATTGCCACGCGCTTTGGCGCGTGGCTTCTCCTGGTTCGTCCATCTGGGCGTTTGCTTCTGGAAGCTGCATCCTGGCTCTTTATCATGGGATTTGGATATAACTTGAGAATCAAGTTATCTAGATTTCAAATCTCCCAATATCTTTATCCACGAATTTCCTTATCTTTGCACTCTTATCTTTGGCTTTTATCCTCGTCCTGCAAGCGTTTAGGGTTGAATAGAAGTCTATCCTTCCCTCTTCTTTGATATTTGCAACTTTGGCCCTTGTGTATTTGCAATTTTGACATTTGGTATTTGCACTTTTGCACTTGGGCTTCAAACATAGGCTTTTGGGCTCTTTTTAGGCTTTAATTCTTTCTTTTTATTATTTCGAGGCCTGCACACAATAAATCACAAAATATTAATAAATGTGCAGAATTAAATGAATAAATATGAAAATGTGATGGTAAATGTTATGATAAAAATGCACTTTCCACTACCAATCACACCCCCACACTTATCTTTTTGCTCGTCCTCGAGTAAAAACAAAGAAAAAGAAAAATTAATCTAATCTAACTCACTTTCGTAGGAATCACGGTTGCACTTAGCATGTGCAACAAGTCATTAAACCCTAGGTTACCCTAGAGGACGAGTGTTGTCTCGTGAGGGTTTTCAGCGGATTACACCCACAAAATCCATAAAAAGGAAATATTTTAAATACTTTTGAAAAGACTAAGTAATCTATAAGTTTTTAGGATTATCATTTTTATTCATTCTTAGACTTAGTCTTTATAAAGTAAATTGTTATCTATTTTAGGTAAGGGTCAAAATTGAACTTCTAATATAGTCTTTTTCGTTACCAAAAATCATATGCATCCTTATGAATTTTTACTAGGAATTCCTTAACTCGGACTCTCATGCCTCTTTATTTTTTTTCTTTTTTTTTTAATATGTATAGCTCATCTAATTTTCTTTCGTGTAAGCATCAAGGCTTCTTGAGGCCCTCATACCTAAATAATTGATTATTAGATGTGTTAATACATATATTTATTTCTTAGTCTTCTTAGGCTTTCTAATCCACCCATGTAGCGAACTTAAAGTCAGTGGCTCCCAAACCGGTCGGCTTTAGGGCACCAGGTGAGAAAAAACACCCGCGGACTCAAATTCGAGTGAACTAGGCCACAAAACTAAGAGCTTTATTTTATTTATTACTCACCTTTAGTCGTGAATACTTATGCTTCTTGAGGCACATGCATCAAGCTTAATTAGTGATATTTTTTTTTATATGAGGCACAAAGGTCTTCGTCTTAGAATCCTAGATATGCACTAGGTATGCAAATTTCATAAGGTAAAAATTAAGACTAATTAATTATTCAATTTCTCCTCCTATACCTAAAAATTCAACAATTTATTTATTTTGACCAAGTTTTTAGAAATCCTAATCATGATTTTCCTAATTCTTAAGACTAACTTAGATTTCTTTTCAAAAGATAAGTCAAAATATTGTCCTTTTTATAAGTTTTTTTTTTTAGATTTTTTTTTTAGCAGATTTTTGTTAGTTTCTAACTATGTTAGTATGTTAGTAAAGCCTACCCCCACACTTATCTCATGCATTGTCCTCAATGTATGAATGAATGCATATATGCATGAAAAAGAATAAGGGAAGGCGGAAGTTACCTTAAGGTGGTGGTTCCGGTGGTGGTCTAATTGGTCCACGAAATGCGGCCCAATCTACTTTTTGTGGAATTCGGAGGAACCCACCAGAAATCTTTTTTGTATAACCCACTAAAATGATGTCTGTATTAACATTTTTTAAAAATTTCACCCCATCAAATTTTCATAATTCATAATTATTTTCAGAGTCATTGTGTCAACCTCCTTGTCCCAAAATGGAGTATGAAAAGATGGAATTATTGACTTGGACGTGCGAAGTATGGGAACGAATACCGACTCAGGAAAGAAACTTAAATCAAGTAAGGGTTCAGGAGTCGGGCTAGGTTCAGGAAGTGGGTCCAAATCAATAAGTTGAAGCTCAAGTCCACAATAATCCTCCCACAATGGAATGTGACTCAATATATGTGATTCAAGTTCAGGAATGATAGGAATGGGAATTAAGACCGACTCTAAAAGATTACCTAAGTCGGGCAACAAAACAGGAGTCAATAATGATTCGAGAATTTGAACTTGATCACAGATTTGAGAATCTAGGTCACATATCTCATTGGGTTCAATTTCATAAAAATGAGAACTTGCCAATTTATCCATGGGACTTTCAAAATTGCACAATTGGTCAAGTTCAATATGATCATCAAAAATGGGTGATTCAAATTCATGATGAATTGGCACAGGATCCAATGTTGACTCGGGAAAAGTAAAATCAGGTGGAGACACCGGAGTCATTATTGAATCAGGAAGTAGAATTGAATCATCAGGTGGGAGATCATGATCATATTCATGCTCAAGTTCTATTTCAGGAAAGGAAGAACTTGCTTTTGATTGAGATTTTTCCAGCACATAAAATATAAAATATTAGATCTGAGAATTAAAGGTGTGCAAGTGCTCAATTTGAATCCGCTGTAGCAAAGGCTATGCGGGTCGTGATCCTCAGGGAGGGACTAGCGATGGAAGCGTTTGTAAGATTCTCTAAAATTTTTATTTATTTTATTAGTTATGATGGTATTTACAAGGAAGTGTGGTGAAAAGAATTTGAGAGAGATAGAGATAGAAATCTAAACTAAAGAAAGAAAGAAAGAAAGAAACACATACCTCTTCAGTCTGCTTACCTTTTGAACCGTTGCGATGATTTACCTTTTCTTGGAAGGCGTACAAGCATGGCGTATAGGATCGTCCGCCTTCTTAATTTACACTATGGAATAAAAGACAACTATGAAGACCTGTTCATCGCCATAGGCCATCAAGGGCTCTTCTTCGGCTAGGTAGTCTCGAAGCAGTTGGTTCTCATGGTGGGCAAGACATTAGAGAGAAAATAGAAGAAAGCAAATACTGAGATACACAAGATTAAACAAGAACAAAAAAAAATAATAAAAGAACAAAAACAAACCTCGATTCAATTATTAAACAATGGTGGAAAAATAAAACTTACACCGACTGTCACCATCAGTACAAGTAGATCCCTTCCTCCATGAGAACATCATCTCCTCTCAGTTTTTACAAAAAGGAAAAAAATAAAATTACAATGGAGGAAAGAAAATCTAAACTACAAGAAGAAAACCTAAACCCTAGATTTGGCCCTCTGGCTCTGACTCTGGACGCCCCTTCTCTGTTGCTCTGCAGGGGTATTTATAGGAGATATAGGAAGTAGAGTCCCAGTACAACTCCTCAACGAAAACGCATTGCCAACCGCCTCAGGATTGTCGCGGAAATGGGAATTTTACCGCGGAAACGCGGCACTTTTGTAGCCAAATGCCACGCGCTTTCTCGCGTGGCATCCTCTGGTCCGTCCATCTGGGTTTATCCTTCTGGAAATTGAATCTAGGCTCTTCATCTTTGGATTTGGATATAACTTGGGAATCAAGTTACCTAGATCCCAAATCTTTTATCCACGAATTTGTGATCTTAAATTCTCCTTCTTTGGCTTTTATCTCATCTGCAAGCGTTTAGGGTTGAATAGAAGTCTATCCTTCCCTCTTCTTTGATATTTGCAACTTTGGCCCTTGTATATTTGCAATTTTGACATTTGGTATTTGCACTTTTGCACTTGGGCTTCAAACATAGGCATTTGGGCTCTTTTTAGGCTTTAATTCTTTCTTTTATTATTTCGAGGCCTGCACACAATAAATTACAAATATTAATAAATGTGCAGAATTATATGAATAAATATGAAAATGTGATAGTAAATATGATGATAAAAATGCACTTTTCACTACCAATCACACCCCCATACTTATCTTTTTGCTCGTCCTCGAGTAAAAATCAAAGAAAAAGAAAAAGAAAAGAAAAATTAATCTAACCTAACTCACTTTCGTAGGAATCACGGTTGCACTTAGCATGTGCAACAAGCCGTTAAATCTCTAGGTTACCCTAGAGGACGAGTGTTGTCTCGTGAGGGTTTTAAGCGGATTACACCCACAAAATCCATAAAAAGGAAATATTAGAAATACTTTTGAAAAGACTAAGTAATCTATAAGTTTTTAGGATCCTCATTTTTATTCATTCTTAGACTTTGTCTTTATAAAGTAAATTGTTTTCATTTTTAAGTAAGGATCAAAATTGAATTTGTGTATAGTCTTTTTCGTTACCAAAAATCATATGCATCCTTATGAATTTTTACTAGGAATTCCTTAACTTGGACTTTCATGCCTCTTTATTTTTTTCTTTTTTCTTTTTTTTTAATATGTATAACTCATCTAATTTTCTTTCGTGTAAGCATCAAGGCTTCTTGAGGCCCTCATACCTAACTAATTGATTATTAGATGTGTAATACATATATTATATTTCTTAGTCTTCTTAGACTTTCTAATCCACCCATGTAGCGAACTTAAAGTCGGTGACTCCCAAACCGGTCGGCTTTAGGGCACCAGGTGAGAAAACACCCCGCGGACTCAAATTCGAGTGAACTAGGCCACAAAACTAAGAGCTTTATTTTATTTATTACTCACCTTTAGGCGTGAATACTTATGCTTCTTGAGGCACATGTATCCAGCTTAATTGGTGAATTTTTTTTAAGGATATATATATTTTTTTTTATGAGGCACAAGGGTCTTTGTCTTAGAATCCTAGATATGCATTAGGTATGCAAATTTCATTAAAGTAAAAATCAAGACTAACTACTTATTCAATTTCTCCTCCTATACCTAAAAATTCAACAATTTATTTATTTTGACCAAGTTTTTAGAAATCCTAATCATGATTTTCCTAATTCTTAAGACTAACTTAGATTTCTTTCAAAAGATAAGTCAAAATATTGTCCTTTTTATAAGTTTTTTTTTCAGATTTTTTTTATTAGCAGATTTTTGTTAGTTTCTACCTATGTTAGTATGTTAATAAAGCCTACCCCCACACTTATCTCATGCATTGTCCTCAATGTATGAATGAATGCATATATGTATGAAAAAGAACAAGGGAAGGCAGAAGATACCTTAAGGTGGTGGTTCCGGTGGTGGTCTAATTGGGCCAAGCGTTGCTACCCAATCAAGATAACATAAAATTTGGTAGAACCCACCAGAAATTTTCTTTACATAACCCACTAAAATATATGTATAATTATTTTTTAAAGTTGTCACCCCATCAAATTTTCAAATTTCATAATAATTTTCAGAGTTAATTGTGTCAACCTCCTTGTCCCAAAATGGAGTGTGAAAAGATGGAATGATTGACTTGGACGTGGGAATTATGGGAACTAATACCGACTCAGGAAAGAAACTCAAATCAAGTAAAGGTTCAGGAGTCGGGCTAGGTTCAGGAAGTGGGTCCAAATTAATAAGTTGAAGCTCAAGTCCACAATAATCTTCCCACAATGGACTGTGACTCAATGTTGGTGATTCAAGTTCAGGAATGATAGGTGTGGGAATCAAAACTGACTCTAAAAGATTACCTAAGTCGGGTAACAAAACAAGAGTCAATAATGATTCGGGAATTTTAACTTGATCATAGATTTGAGAATCTAGGTCACATATCTCATTGGGTTCAATGATATAAAAATCAGAACTTGCCAATTTATCCATGGGACTTTCAAAATTGCACAATTGGTCAAGTTCAATATGATCATCAAAAATGGGTGACTCAATTTCATGATGAATTGGAACAGGATCCAATGTTGACTCGGGAAAAGTGAAATCAGGTGGAGACACTGGAGTCATTATTGAATCAGGAAATAAAATTGAATCACCGAGTGGAAGATCATGATCATATTCATGTTCAAGTTCTATTTCAGGAAAGGAAAAACTTGCCAAGTTATCAAAATTTGAAGTTTCGGCAAGTTCACATGATGGTACTGAATTAGAATTAGAATCTTGTTGTCCAAAGCAACTTGGTTCGTCGGCTCTAAGAGAGTGGTCTGTGATATCAGAAATGGCCGAACGGTGAGAACGTAAGGATTGAACCATCAGATCTATGTCACGATCACGGGCTAATCTAGCCTGAGTCATGGCTGCAAGCATCCTTTCATAGTCGATAGGTGCATCATGCTGTGATTGGACTTGAAAAGATGAAGTGTAATCGTGATGAAGTTGTGAGTCGGTGGACTCACGCATTATCATGTCTGCGATTGATGGTAAATTTTGCTTGGACTCGTGCATACTTATCATTTCCCCGATAGATGGTATTCTATTCTGAATGGGTGGATCAGAGTATGACTCTTGGGAATATTGTGGACAAGGTGGAAACGGAGGACAAGTCGGTTGAAAATTGGACTCGGGGGAAGCGAAACCCCATGAACTCTGTGAAGAGTTGAAAATATGAAAATTATGGTCATAAGATGGGGAGCATGGGTTATATACATTCGGATAAGACCATTCCGGCACACTAGGTTGGTCAAAATTATGATATGCCGGGTTGGTAATATCCGAAAAAGGTGTGTAATATGGATTAAAATTGGAAAAATTGTTATATGCCATATCACACAAACACAAACAAAAGAAAAAGAAAACAAACAAATAAACAAACAAAAAGAAAAAAAATTCTAACCTAAGTTAGGGTAGACCTATGACCTAGACGACTCCTAACTGGTTAGACTGTCCACGGGAGGTAGGGTGCAGACTTTGACCACAAGTTAATCAGCCAGGTCAGGGCAAGATTGGTGGGAGGTTTTCCGTCAAAGACGTTCCTTAATTAAATAACCAACAATCTTCGGGCTTTCGGCCCTCAATCCCCTTCCTAGACACTGATTTGGCAAGAGTCAACTTCCAGCACCGTTCCCCCTTAGGATAATCTCCTAATTGAGTCTGAGAAGTCCCTAGGGCCAACGTCTAGTCAATTTTTAATTAGGGTTAGGGTTGTGAGTGCTTGGAATATGATTTTTGGGCCAAGGAAGGGTGATTAAATCCCCACCTTATCTTGTTAATGGGTTATGCCCTTAAGATAAATTTGTGCAAGTGTACAAAATATGTAAATAAGAATCACTCAAAGCATCAACCAAGAGATGAGTCCTATTCTACATGCAATGCGAACGTACCTTGCTCCAGCACTCTTCAACAGTAAAAATAAAGGAATTGAAAAGACACGTGCCTAGGATGCAAACGTCTAATCAATTTTTATTTTACAACAAATATTTTACTGTTGATTTATTAGCAGTGTACAGGTTTATCACAGAACAAAATTTAACAGAGCAGTAAACAAATATTTCAATTCACAGCAACCTGCAGAAAACCTAGTCAGTAGTTCACTACTAAGGCCGCGGAAACGCGGCTATTGCCGCGGAACCGCGGCGCAAAAGTAGGCTCTGCTGCTCTGCCTTCGAGGGCAGAGGCACAGAGTTGCTATATGTCCTTGCTGCTGTTTCCTGTTCTTCAAACCTGCAAACAGAAAGAATAAAAGAATTAGTTAATAAATTTTTTTTTAGAGAAAAACTTACCGTCCCTCCCCGGCAACGGCGCCAATTGTTTTTATTGAGATTTTTCCTGCACACAAAATATAAAATATTAGATCTGAGAATTAAAGGTGTGCAAGTGCTCAATTCAAATCCGCTGTAGCAAAGGATATGCGGGTCGTGATCCTCAGGGAGGGACTAGCGATGGAAGTGTTTGTAAGATTCTCTAAAATTTTTATTTATTTTATTAGTTATGATGGTATTTACAAGGAAGTGTGGTGAAAAGAATTTGAGAGAGATAGAGATAGAAATCTAAACTAAAGAAAGAAAGAAAGAAAGAAACACATACCTCTTCAGTCTGCTTACCTTTTGAACCGTTGCGATGATTTACCTTTTCTTGGAAGGCGTACAAGCATGGCGTATAGGATCGTCCGCCTTCTTAATTTACACTATGGAATAAAAGACAACTATGAAGACCTGTTCATCGCCATAGGCCATCAAGGGCTCTTCTTCGGCTAGGTAGTCTCGAAGCAGTTGGTTCTCATGGTGGGCAAGACATTAGAGAGAAAATAGAAGAAAGCAAATACTGAGATACACAAGATTAAACAAGAACAAAAAAAAATAATAAAAGAACAAAAACAAACCTCGATTCAATTATTAAACAATGGTGGAAAAATAAAACTTACACCGACTGTCACCATCAGTACAAGTAGATCCCTTCCTCCATGAGAACATCATCTCCTCTCAGTTTTTACAAAAAAGAAAAAAATAAAAATTACAATGGAGGAAAGAAAATCTAAACTACAAGAAGAAAACCTAAACCCTAGATTTGGCCATCTGGCTCTGCCTCTGGACGCCCCTTCTCTGTTGCTCTGCAGGGGTATTTATAGGAGATATAGGAAGTAGAGTCCCAGTACAACTCCTCAATGAAAACGCATCGCCAACCGCCTCAGGATTGCCGCGGAAACGGGAATTTTGTCGCGGAAACGCGGCACTTTTGTAGCCAAATGCCACGCGCTTTCTCGCGTGGCATCCTCTGGTCCGTCCATCTGGGTTTATCCTTCTGGAAATTGAATCTAGGCTCTTCATCTTTGGATTTGGATATAACTTGGGAATCAAGTTACCTAGATCCCAAATCTTTTATCCACGAATTTGTGATCTTAAATTCTCCTTCTTTGGCTTTTATCTCATCTGCAAGCATTTAGGGTTGAATAGAAGTCTATCCTTCCCTCTTCTTTGATATTTGCAACTTTGGCCCTTGTGTATTTGCAATTTTGACATTTGGTATTTGCACTTTTGCACTTGGGCTTCAAACATGGGCTTTTGGGCTCTTTTTAGGCTTTAATTCTTTCTTTTTATTATTTCGAGGCCTGCACACAATAAATTACAAAATATTAATAAATGTGCAGAATTATATGAATAAATATGAAAATGTGATGGTAAATATGATGATAAAAATGCACTTTTCACTACCAATCACTTGCCAAACTATCAAAAGTTGGAGTTTCAGCAAGTTCACATGATGGCACTGAATTAGAATCTTGTTGTCCAAAGCAACTTGGTTCGTCGGCTTTAAGAGAGTGGTCAGCGATATCAGAAATGGCCGAACGGTGAGAACGTAAAGATTGAACCATCATATCTATATCATGATCACGGGCTAATCTAGCATGAGTCATGGCTGCAAGCATCCTTTCATAGTTGATAGGTGCATCATGTTGTGATTGGACTTGAAAGGATGAAGTGTAATCGTGATGAAGTTGTAAGTCGGTGGACTCACGCATAATCATGTCTGCGATTGATGGTAATTGTTGCTTGGACTCATGCATACTTATCATTTCCCCGATAGATGGTATTCTATTCTGAATGGGTGGATCAGAGTATGACTCTTGGGAATATTGTGGACAAGGTGGAGACGGAGGACAAGTCGGTTGAAAATTGGACTCGGGGGAATCGAAACCCCATGAACTCTGTGAAGAGTTGAAAGTATGAAAATTATGGTCATAAGATGGGGGGTATGGGTTATATTCATTCGGATAAGACCATTCCGGCACACTAGGTTGGTCAAAGTTGTGATATGCCGGGTTGGTAATATCCGAAAAATAGTTAGGTGTGTAATATGGATTAAAGTTGAAAAAATTATTATTATATGCCATATCACACCAACACAAACAAATAAAAAACAAACAAACAAACAAAAAAGAAAAAATTCTAACCTAAGTTAGGGTAGACCTAGACGACTCCTAACTGATTAGACTGTCCACGGGAGGTAGGGTGCAGACTTTGACCACAAGTTAATCAGCCAGGTCAGGGCAAGAGTGGTGGGAGGTTTTCCGTCAAAGACGTTCCTTAATTAAATAACCACCAATCTTCGAGCTTTCGGCCCTCAATCCCCTTCCTAGACACTGATTTGACAAGAGTCAACTTCCAGCACTGTTCTCCCTTAGGATAATCTCCTATTGAGTCCGAGATGTCCCTAGGGCCAACGTCTACTAATTTTTAAGTTAGGCTAGGATTAGTGAGTGCTTAGGATATGATTTTTGGGCTAAGGAAGGGTGATGAAATCCCCACCTTATCTTGTTAATGGGTTATGCCCTTAAGATGAATTAGTGCAAGTGTACAAGATAAGTAGATAAGATTCACTCAAAGCAGAAAATCAACCAAGAGATGAGTCCTATTCTACATGCAATGCGTACGTACCTTGCTCCAGCACTCTTCAACAGTAAAAATAAATGAATTGAAAAGACACGTGCCTAATATGCAAACGTCTAATCAATTTTTATCTTTAACAATAAATAGTTTACTGTTGAATTAATTAGCAGTAAGCAGGGTTATCACAGAAAAAATTTTAACAGAGCAGTAGACAATATTTGCAATTTGCAGCAACCTGCAAAAATTTCAGTAAGTAGTCCTCTGCTACTGCCGCGGATCCGCGGCCATTGCCGCGTTTCTGCGGCTAAGTAGCAGGCTCTGCTGCTCTGCCTTCGAGGGCAGAGGCACAGAGTTGCTATATGTCCACTTCTGCTGCTGTTTTTCTGTTCTCCAAACCTACAAACAGAAAAGAATTAAAAGAATTAGTTAATAATTTTTTTTATTTTAGAGAAAAACTTACCGTCCCTCCCCGGCAACGGCGCCAAAATTTTGATTGAACTTTTACCTGCACACAAAATATGAATATTAGATCTGAGAATTAAAGGTGTGCAAGTGTTCAATACTATCCGCTGTAGCAAGGCTATGCGGGTCGTGATCCTCAGGGAGGGACTAGCGATGGAAGCGTTTGTAAGTTTTACCCTAAAAATTATTTATTTTTAAGCTATGTTAAGAAGAAGGCGGTGTTTTACAATGAGTCGGCAAATAAAGAATTAGTAGAAGAGTTGTGATTTAATCTACAGAAAGAAAAGAAAAGAAAAGAAAAGAAAAGAAAAGAAATACTAACCTTGGTTGAGGAACAATATGAAATCTTAACACTTTCTACCTTGCTTTGGAGGCATGAACGCATAAAGCATAGGATTGATCTCAGTCCCCTGTTCGCATTAGATCATCAAGCCTTGGCAAGCATGAATTGATATGTACCTTGAGGAGGAGAACATCTCCATGAAATATCGTTGGCTCTCACTAAGACTCGTTATATTCGTGCTTCAGAAATCACTTGCATGCTCATATACAATCAACATAGATCAAAGAGAAATAAAGTAGAAAAGAAAAAGAAAATAAAAAGAAAAGTAAAGCAATGACTTAAAAACAAAAGAAAAGATTACCTTTATTAATCAGTACAATGGCAGAGAAGAGGAAGGTACATCAGTGTCACGCTCAACATAAGCCTCTCTCTCTCTTGAAAATAAAAAGAAAAACCTAATTACAAAAGAAGAAAACCTAGAAGAAACCCTAATTTTGGCCCTGTACTGCGCTGGACGACGTTCTGTGTTGCACTGCAGGGGATATTTATAGGCGCAGAAGAAGTTAGAGTCCGAACACAAGTCGTACACAAAAGCCGTTGCCCTGGCTTATCTGAATTGCCGTGGAAATGCGGCATTTGCCGTGGAATTGCGGCATTTTGGTGGCAGATTGCCACGCGCTTTGGCGCGTGGCTTCTCCTGGTCCGTCCATCTGGGCGTTTGCTTCTGGAAGCTGCATCCTGGCTCTTTATCATGGGATTTGGATATAACTTGGGAATCAAGTTATCTAGATTTCAAATCTCCCAATATCCTTATCCACGAATTTCCTTATCTTTGCACTCTTATCTTTGGCTTTTATCCTCATCCTGCAAGTGTTTAGGGTTGGATAGAAGTCTATCCTTCCCTCTTCTTTGATATTTGCAACTTTAGCCCTTGTGTATTTGCACTTTTGACATTTGGTATTTGCACTTTTGCACTTGGGCTTTGAATGTGGGCTTTGGGCTCTTTTTAGGCTTTAATTCTTTCTTTTTATTATTTCGAGGCCTGCACACAATAAATCATAAAATATTAATAAATGTGCAGAATTAAATGAATAAATATGAAAATGTGATGGTAAATGTTATGATAAAAATGCACTTTTCACTACCAATCAGATACTTCTTTTGCAAGAGTTTGATTTGAAAATCAAGGACAAAAAGGGTGTTGAGAATGTGGTAGCAGATCACCTTTCACGAATTCCCAATGCACCAAAGGAGACAATCCCAATAAATGACAATTTTCCTGACGAACGCATTTTTACAATGTGTAAGGAGCCCTGGTATGCTGATATAGCAAATTACCTTGCAACCGGGCGAACACCTTCCGATTGGTCAGGTCAGGACAAACACCGCTTTATGAGTCAAATACGGTTTTTCTTTGGGATGAACCGTATTTATTCAAATATTGTCCTGATCAGATAATAAGAAGGTGTCTTCCTGAGGATGAACATCAGAGTGTTTTGACATTCTGTCACAAGTTAGCTTGCGGTGGACATTTTGGTCCACGAAAAACTGCTGAGAAAGTACTTCAGAGTGGATTCTACTGGCCCACTCTCTTTAAAGACGCGTATACTTTTGCAAGCTTTGTGTCAAATGTCAAATGACGGGTCGAATCACGCGGAGAGACATGATGCCCCTTACACCTATCTTGGAGGTCGAAATTTTTGATTTGTGGGGTATTGACTTCATTGGACCCTTCCCTCTATCCTATGGCAACCAATACATTTTGGTGGCTGTAGACTATGTTTCCAGATGGGCTGAAGCTATTCCAACTAGGACAAATGACAACCAAGTTGTCATCAAGTTCTTACGGGAAAATATCATTTCACGCTTCGGAGCCCCCGTGCGATAATTAGTAATAACGGGAGTCATTTCTGCAATCGGGCTTTTGAAACCCTAATGTGAAAATACTCTATTTCTCATAAATTATCCACGGCCTATCATCCTCAGACGAACGGGTAAGTGGAAGTCACCAACAGATAAATTAAACTCATATTGGAGAAAACCATTGGACAGAATCATAAGGACTGGTCCATCAAACTCATTGATGCCCTATGGGCCTATAGGACCGCCTACAAGACTGTCCTCGGTATGTCTCCGTATCGAGTTGTATTGGAAAACCCTGCCACTTGCCTGTGGAGTTAGAACACCAAGCTATGTGGGCATTGAAATAGCTGAACTTGGACTTGGACAAAGCCGGTGCTTTGAGAAAATTGCAAATATCCGAACTAGAAGAACTAAGAAACGATGCATATGATAACGCTCAGATTGCAAAACACAGAACTAAGCTCTTCCACGATAAATCAATTCATCTTCCACGATAAAGTTCTTTGTATAACTCAAGACTCCACCTCTTTCCTGGTAAATTGAAAACCAGGTGGTCAGGACCATACATCGTTCAAAAAGTCTTCCCTCATGGTGCCATTGAAGTTTTTGATCCAAAAAATGGCAATACTTTCACAGTCAACGGTCAACGCCTAAATCCGTTTTTTACCACAGAGTTCGAGTCACACGATGTTCATGAACTGGGTCTTTGTGACCCAGTCTACATGTGACCACATCACTTGTAAAAATTTCCCAGTACCCCCTGCATATCATTTTGGGACCTCTCTTGTAAATAATAAATAAAAGAAAAAAAAATATACATATAGAAATAACTACAAATAAGTGGACTTAGGTGCTAAATAGCATAGCACCTAGAACTTTCCTCTCTCCTTGAATTCCTTTAAATTACCTAGGGTTGTAAATTCCTACTTCCAACTAGGGTAATTTAGGGAATTTATCTCTCTCAGCTATCTATAAATATCCTCTACCCGTGTCTTCTCCCTTACCCTAGCTCTCAACCCAGATCTGAAAAACACAAAGCCAGCGCCGCCCCTCAAATTTTTCTCCTCCTCTGCATCCTCCACTCTGACGCGTTTTCTCGGCATAAGTCACACATCCGCGGCTTTCTGTGGATCTCTGGAGCGCCGCCAAAGTTTGCTGCAGTCGCGGCCCTCTGCACTCTTCAGATCCAGAGCCTGATCATCTGTTTCCACATCCGAGTGCTCTCTGCAATCGAATTTTGTTTCCCCCCACGTAGTCCGGGGGTGGTTTGCATTCTATTCTCTGAAATCTTCTTGTTTCTCTATATTCGTTATCATGGCACCATCAATATTTACAGAAAAAGATTTTTCTCAAATTCTTAGCGATATTCACGGATATGGGCATATTTTTCTAGATCGAATTCATGCTTGAGATTGGTATGCTTTAATATATGATAATTCAGATAGAGAAGCGTGTTATTGTCCTGAGTTAGTCAAATTATTCTACACTTCTATAGACAATGCTTCTGTGAATTTTGACACTTACCAACTCACGGTACATATGCCCACGGGTGACATCATTATCACGCTTCCTCTACTAGAGGAACTCACACATGTCCCATGTTACCCACATCATAGCGACCCCCTTCCTCTCATCGATTACATGTCTATGATGGGGGCTCGCTGTACAGAGCAGGACAGGGGGCTCAAAGCCAGTACCACGTTTAGAAATGTGCATTGCGTTGGTCGATGGATTCAACGAATATTTTAGGACTGGACCACACAACCTCCTTCAACAGGCCGGTGCTGCAACTCATACATGATCTCATGACTCGGCAGCACACGATCTGCATTAATAAAATAATCTTCCATTGTATAATTGCCAATTCCTCACGCACACGTGGTGCTAAGTATTCATACCCAGTTCTGATAACTCGTCTGTGTAGGACTTTCCTACCAGATGATGTTTTGACGCATACGAGAGGGTATTCATAGCACCCGAGAGGGCCACTAGTGCCTATAATAGTTGTCTTCATGCGGTCTGGACTCCTAGTGTCCAGTCCGAAGATGTGCCAGTAGAGTCCTCCTCAGAGGAAATTTTAGAGGAAGAGGATGAGCCTGCCTTTTGGCAACAGGACCCCCTGCTGATTTACGTGCCTTCATGTCTACCATTTGGCGAGGCATGAAGAAGATATTCCGGGGACAAATTCGATTGCGCAAACAAGTTGAGGAGCAGACGTCTCGTCTAGATCGAATTGAGGAAGGTCTGCGGCGTTCACAGTCAGCTGGACCTAGCACCACCGCTGGTCCAAAACGACGGAGAGGGTGACACCGTTTCTTTACCTATTTCATGCATACATTATCTTGCATACATTGAGGACCATGCATGAGATAGGTATGGGGGGTAGATACTAACATAGGATTTTTTATTTTCTTTTTAGGATAACCTTAATATATATATATATATATATATATATATATATATATATATATATATATAATATATATATATTTGATCCATTTTTAAAAGAATCAAACTTGATCTTAGGAATTACGGATATTCTAAACTAAGATTTCTTAATATAAGTTGAAATAAGGAGTTTTGTTGGATCTTTAGGTTAAGAAAAAAAAAGAATAAGAAAGATAGCTAGATTTTAATTCTTTCTTTAGCATTATATACATTAACATATTGAGGGATTAATCAAAGACTTAGTGATTCTATTTACACATATATATATATTAAAAATAATAATAATAAATAAATAAAATAATTACTTAACCATTAATTAAGCTGGTTAGTTGTGCCTTAAGAAGCATGGCTAGTCACGCCTAAAGGTGGTTAAGTCCTTAGCATTCGTGGCCTAGTTTACTCGAGTCCTTGAACCTTAGGGATGTATCTTCATCTGGTGCCCTAAGACCGACTGGTTTGGGAGTCATCGGTAAAAGGATCGCTACATGGGTAAATTAGAAAGCCTAAGGAAGCTAAGGAGATGTAAATATATAATAAAAAATTAAAAATAAAAAAATATAGATATATATATGTATGTATGTATATATAAGTAAATAAATGAACTCTAGTCTAAGACAAATTCCTCATATATATAGATGTATATATGTTAGGCTTGATGCAAAATCCGGTTTCTCTCTATTCCTTAAAAACTTAACCTAAGTTGAAGACAAAACTTTAAATAGAAACTTATAAAAAGAAAGACAAGTTTAGGGTAACCCGAAACCGATAGATCAAGGAAATTCTTGAAAAACATGGATCATAAATTTTTCACTAACATTTTTCTTTCTTGGATTTTGTGGGTGCAATCCGCTGAAAACCCTCAGGAGACAACACTCCTCCTCTAGGGTAACTTAGAGGTTTAACGGCTTGTTGCATGAGCTCAGTGCAATCGTGTCACCTATGAAAGTGGTTTAATAATTTAGCTAGGATTTTTTCTCTTTTTCTTTTTGCTCGGGGACGAGCAAAAGTTAGGTATGGGAGTGTGATTGGAGTTCATTTTTGTATCATTTTCCACTACCATATTATGCTTTATATAAAGAAAAATGAGATTTTTATTGCTTTTTTCTCTCTTTTTTCAAGTCCACCATTAATGGAGATAAAGGCCTATCAACAATGATTTTTCAAGGGAATTAAGGGATTAATTAAAGAGCCCAAAGAAAAAGCCCAAAGGAGAAGCCCATGTCTGGATTCATCCACGGATATTCCCTACTTCTAGAAGGTCCAGCAAGGCACCTGGAGGATAACAGAATGTCAGAAGAAATCGCTGGCGCAACGGCCTAGATTCTGTCGCGGAAACGCGGCTTTGGCCGCGGATCCGCGGCAATGATCGGGCCGTTGAGCCAGCGTTTAATCCCACGGCTGTGATTTAAAGGCCTCACTCCCTGGAGCCTATAAATAGACCCCTAGGGCCTCTGTAATCAAGGAGGAGAGAAGAGCATTGTATTTTTGAGGGAATTGTTGGGATTTTCTCTAGGTCTTCTTTAGCTGCTCTTGTAATTTTCTTTCTCCTTCTAGAATTCAGCAAAGAGAGAGAGAGAGAGAGAGAGAGAGATAGTGAGAAATCTTGTAATTAGAGAGGTGACAACTCAAAGCAAGAATTGATCCTTCTTTCTTCACATCTTTTCTCATTCTAGTGCATTGTTTTCTTTAAGCTTTTACTACTTTTGCATTTCCTTCTACAATGGATTGTTGTTTGCTTTTTACTTCAATGTCTAGCTAACTTCCTAACATGACTAACTAACCTCTAACTTTACTAACTACTAACTCTTGGGTGATTGCTAATTCATGTGATTCATTGGATACTTTATTGTAGTCTTGCAAATTTCAAGTCTCAATTATCCCCATTGAAGATGAGTTACTTTAATTCTTAGCAAATGCTTGTTCCCATTCCATATGATTCATGTGAGCCTCATTTAGAGCCTTATCTTTAGAACAAGTGCCTTGATGGAACATGAAGATGGAGCACCTAACTATGCTATTGATTAGTAGTACAACTTTCTTACTTCAATGCTAGCTTAAGTATAGCTTTGATGGACTAATGAATCTTGTATCTTCTTTCTTAGCATATTCTTGAGTGACTATCCTTGATTCCATCA
Organism: Agave tequilana; assembly: GCA_038442645.1. Lineage (NCBI taxonomy): Eukaryota > Viridiplantae > Streptophyta > Magnoliopsida > Asparagales > Asparagaceae > Agave > Agave tequilana. The sequence continues at coordinate 54,337 of JAVJIF010020372.1, read as the reverse complement.
CTGAAAATCTATCTCGGGAGCCAATGAATCAATAAGGCAACGAGTCAAGCCGAGAAGATAACTCATCCTCTACATGGGACAATACTTTGACCAAACAAGCAAGACAAATCTTTGCCGATGAATCAACATGAGGCATGCATCACCCTATGAGATTAGTAAGTTAGTAAAGTAGAGTGTTAGTTAGTCATGGTTTCTCTCCCTATAGTCTTTCAAAGTTTCCTTTCTTAAAAAGTTCTCTTTTCAAGCTACATCCAAGTTCATTTCACCTTCCTTTCCATCCTTTTCCTTTTTCTTCAACAAAACCAACAAAGAATTTTCCATCCACTTTCTATGTCATTTTGTTTTTCTTAAAGCATAGAAGAACCTTCGTTTTCCTTCTTAAAACAAACTCAAAATAAAAACCGTGAATGCTTTTATCGCCAACTCTCCCTGTGGAATCGACCCGTAATAGCTTGTGCTACGACGGTGATTCGGAAGGAGTATAATAAACCGATAAATACATTTGGAGCCTTTTGAACATCAACACATGAACGTCAAAGGTTTACTCTAAACCCTCTCTCTCTGAATACTAGTAAAACTCCAAATTTCGAACATACAGCAAATAGTGCCTAACAGTAGAGCGCTTGACGAGGTTATCGGGATGACTCGACTTAAAGTGCGAGTAGAAAATCTGGCAGCATCCCGCCTAGACGAATCTAGTGGTAAAGCGCTGAGCGCTAAGCATGCCTACCAGATGGAGCTAAAAGACTTGACGGTCTGAGCGCACTTCTCTTTCGAGGTAGTGGGCGAGAGTCCGGAGGCTAAAGTACGCTCGGGGTCTAAGCGCACTCTCGGCAGCTACCACGAAACCCATAAGGATAGAAGTCTAGAACCATTGGATAGCCAACCCGGGAATGGGCAGAAACTCAGAGTCGGTACAAGAGTACCTGCACGAGATGTTAGTACCGCACGAGCATACATACAAGCGTAATAATATCTAGATTATTGTGGGGTGGAAAAGCCCAGAGGCTGATAGGGCCCGGTGGCTGAGTAGAAAGCCCGAAAGCTAATAGGGGCCGGAGGCCAAGTAGGGCGCCCGGAGGCTAACGACCACGAAGGCTCGGCCACACATGGTATAAAGCAGTAAAAATAGTACATCACAGGCATGATATATGTGCAAGAAGTAAACTATCCTAGTACAAGCAGTCGTCACAGGCATATACATGTACAGTCACGGGCACTCGGCCACATACAAATACAGGGGCACCGCCCAATACAAAATACATATAAATACGGAATAAAATACACGTCAACCTGATGAAGTGGGGACACCCAAATCAAGGCGAGGACACTCGCCTAAATCTCTAGAAAAGCCAAAAACTCTAGAATCTCAGGAACTCGCGCACGCGTCATAAAATATAATAAAATATAAATAAATATATATTTAATTTTTAGAGAGATAAAGAGAAGAGGAGAGAGAGAAGAGAGAAAGAGTTAGATAGAGAAAAAGAGATTTAGAGAGAGAAAGGCTAGAGAGAGAAAGAGGGAGTTAGAGAGAGACTAGAGAGAGAAAGAGAGAACTAGAGAGAGAAAGAGATGAAAGAGAAAGAGAGGAGAGAGAGAAAGAGAGAGAGAGCTAGAAAGAGATAGAGATACGGCAGAGAGAGAGAGAGAGAACTTGAGAGAGAGTCAGCTAGAAAGAAAGATACAGGGAGAGAGAGAAAGTTAGAGAGGGAAAAGAGAGAGGGGCCTCAGCTCACGCACAGGGGGCCAGGGAAGCGCCTGGCCGCACACAGCTGGCGGCGACACACCGGCGGCGCCAAGGTCCAGGGTGGCGCCGACCACCCATAAAGAAGAGAGGGGGAAAAGGGGGGAGTTTTGGGTTTGATGATGGAGAAAAGTGGTGGTGGTGGTGGAGATGGTGATTTTGGTGGTGATTTGAGGTGGTAGTGGAGAAATTGATGGAGATGGGAGGAGGAGGAGTATGGTGTTATGGGGGTGAAGTTGGAGTGGAGAAGATGATGGTGGTGGTGGTTAATTTGAAGAAAAAGAAGAAGAAGGTGGAGATGGTGGCTTTTTGGAGGAAGAAGAAGATGAAGGTGGTTGATGTTGTTGGAGATGGAGGAGAGGGAAGGAGAGGGAGCTTGGCCGCCGGAATTGGGGCCTCTCATCGGCGATGGTGGCCGAAGCCTGTGGGCGCCGGTCAAATGGAGGAGAAGGAGAAGAGAAAGATGAAGAAGAGAAGGGAGAAGGAGAAAGAATGAAAGAAAAGTTAGGAAAAAGGAAAGAAAAGGAAAAGAAAAAGAAAAGGAGAGGGAGATTGATGGGAAGGGGGGTTTGATGGGACCGGACCCATGTGGACTGGGTCGGCGGTGAAGTGATGGGGGAAAAGAAAGGAAAAGAAAGAAAGAAAGAAAGAAAGAAAGGAAAGATTCCAAAAAATATAATATTATAATAAGGTCAGAAAATATTGACTGTTCCAGAAAAATCTCCAAAAATACCCAGAAGTAGAAAATATCATCCTAAGAAATAATACGAAATCAATTTTTAGAAATAAAATCTTATTTTCAAATTAAAAATCCTAAAGTCAACCATCGATACCGGTATACACCGAGTCTGCCGGATTTTGATAAATTTTGAAAAATTTCAGAAAATGCATTAAATAAGAAAATATTATTCTAAGAAGAAATGTGAAAGTGAAATTCAAAAATTCAATTCCGATTGTAAACTAAAAATCTTGGAATCAACCAGCGATACTGGCCGACATCAAATCCGGTGAAATTTTGATAAATTCAGAAAAATCCCGGAAAATGTATTTAGATAGAAAATATAATTTTAAGAAATAATGTGAAAATCTATTTCTAGAAATTCAACTCCATTTGTAAATTAAAAATTCGAGAATCGATTAGCGGTACTGGTCGACACGGATTTTGAAGATTTTTAATTTAATACAGGAAAATTTCAGAAAATCATAGAAAATCTAGAATATTCGAAAACGATGTTTGAAACTGAAATCGGTTAACTCTGAATATCAGAAAGATCAAATAGAGCAATACCCTAGGAACAGGTCCCCGGTTCAGACTAGGGCTGATTCTGAGTCTACGAATCCGGATCCAAGGCAAAACGATCATATAAATAATTCATAATACAAAATAAATACAGCGAGTAAATCAAAAAATACAATCAAAAAATTTGAATATGCAACTAAGTACGTATTTCGGGAGCGGGGTGTTACAGCATAGCCCATAAGAGTTGATTCCCGTTTCTTCCACATACATCATTAAGACGATACAAGTATGAAATGATACAGATTGAGACTAAAATCCATCGTCATGAGCTATCAGTGGCACTTGCAAAGGCAAGGCACTTTTAATACTATAAGACTCACTTGGATAGCAATTGGTACCAAAAGAAGAGAAGTAGAAAAGAAGAAGAATACAAAAAATAAAGAAGAACATAAAAATGTAACTATAGATTCAATGTTGTAACAATAAGAGAAAAGAAGAACAACTTACACCAGTGTCATTCTTAGCACAAGCTTCACTCTCATTCTCCTATGAAACTCTGATCTCCTCTGAATTACAAAAATGAAAACTGAAAATTACATAAAAAGAAAAATAAAAACCTACACTAAAAAGAATGAAAAATTGGCCTAGAATCTATCTCTACATGGTCGCTCTCTTTTGCCTTTGAGATTGCAGGTATTTATAGGAGAAATGCAGAGGGTAGAGGAGTATGAAGATAGGGGAAGCTGGCTATTTCTAAATTTGAATCATCCCCTTATCTCCAAACTTGATTTGATATGGATATTCAGCTATGATATGCAGCTTGTTGGCGTGTTGATTGCTGAATATAACTAATCAAATGACAGAATTAGAAACAGTGATCAACTTAATAATTGTAGCACTTTAAGTTTTCTTTCTGGGTCATCTTGAATCATCAAATTTGAGTTTCGGTAGCGAAAGTTATGATTCAAATACTAAAATGTATCCAGTCAGAATCCGAGTCAAAATTGCTTCATCTCATCCGTTGATCTTCTCTCTATCCATTTATCACTTTGAATTTTGAATTTGAACTCTGTATTTGACGTTATCCTCAGTTGATCTTTAGCTAACCAAAATGGATTTATAAAAATCCAAATTTTACCGGTTTTCATTTGGTGTTATCTTTCTAATTTGCTCTGATCTTCAGCTGAACATGCCCCAATCCTTGATTTGTTCTAACTAGATCTGGGATCATCCTCAGCTAACCAAATAGATCCAGTTAAATCTGATTTTAACTGGTATTTATTTGGTTTAATCCTCTTTCTCTTCATGATTATCTTCTGCAAAATAGAAATTTAAGACAAGAAAATTAGCAGATTTATTACACGATAAATGTAGGAGCGTAATGAAAAGAATGCAAAATATGTGTACGATCACAGCCCCATACCTATCTTTTGCTCGTCCTCGACTAAAATAATAAAACTAAACCAAAGATTATTAGACCACTTTCGCAGGTTACGCGATTGCACTGAGCATGTGCAACAAGCTGTTAAATCTCTAAGTTTCCCCTAGAGGACGAGTTTTGTCTCGTGAGGATTTTCAGTGGATTACACCCACAAAATCCATAAAGAAAGAGAAACAAAGTGTTAGTATCTTGAAAACACATTTTGAAGTGAAAAAAATATTTGAAGTATTATTGTAAGAGTTCAAGTAATATAAGTTATAGGAAAATTGAATTTTTCATTCCTAAACTTAGTCTTAATTCAAAAACTTGTTATCAATCAAGGCATGGAGTCAAACTGTATTTCTCATCTAGTTTATTATTTTACCCTAAGTTATATGCACATTTGTGATCGTGAAATTTTGACTCGGGGTTCTTTAACTTTAACTCTTATGGGTTATTATATATATATTATTTTATTTTATTTTTTAATTTTAGGTGATATTATTCCTTAGTTCTATTAGGCTTACTAATCTGCCCATGTAACGAGCCTTTAATTGGTGACTCCCAAACCAAACGGTCTTAGGGCATCGGGTGAAAAAACACCCCAAGGACTTAAGAACTCGAGCAAACAAGGCCACAAAAGTAAGAATTTTATTATATGAACCGCTTTTAGGCGTGAATACTTATGCTTTATGAGGCACAAATACCCAGCTTAATTAGAGGATTTTTATATATATATTTTTTCTTTTTCTTTTTTCTTTTTTTAATAAGGTATAAGAATCTTTATTTTTGAACCCTAAGTCTGTAAGTGTATAAAGCATGCATATATCATCAAGGTAAAAATTAAGACTAAATTACTTTTCTAAATTTTCTTCCTAATCTTGAAAATCAAACAAATAATCTTATTTTGACCAAGTATAAGAAATCCTAATTATGATTCTCCTATTCCTTAAAATTGACTTAATTTCTTAGAAAAAATATGTCAAAATATTGTTACTATTTTTAAAAAGTTTTTAAAAGTAAAGAAAATGTTAATATATATAATTAATAATAAAAGGAAAACCTAAGTTATGTTAGAACCCTCCCCCACACCTATCTCATGCATTGTCCTCAATGTATAAATTAATGCATAGATGCTTGAAAAAGAAGAAAGGAAAGGAAAATATTAACTTATGGTGGTGGTTCCAGTAGTGGTCTGATTGAGTCAAGCGTTGCTACCCAATCTGTAACCCTCCGATCCTTGATATACATATCATAATATCAGTATTTGATATAGCGTACAAAGTTGTACACATCGCCGATCATGTCACATACTGTTATACTTTACTTTGGGAACTGGGCTGTGACACAATTAAGATAATGTGGTAATTCACGGAACCCACCTTTATTGACCTCTTTTCTATTTACATATTTACAGTCCCCAATATGAATAGGATCATGAAAGATCCTATCTTGAAACTTACTCCCTTTACATGACTAGTCTTGAAAAATCATCACAGAGTCATCATGGTCTATACCTATGTCCAATAAAAGAATGTGACTTGGTAGAGTGGTTAACTTGGGCTCAAGAATCGTAGGTTCAGGAACCAATACTAACTCGGAAAAATCAACTTTGGGTTTGAGAGTTAGTTTTGGTTCAAGAGTTGAGTCCAAATCTGAGAATTAAAATTCACATTCTTTTCCCATCAATGGAATGTGACTATCCAAAATTGGTGATTCCATTTTTAGATCTATGGGCACGGGAATAAATGTTTGCTCGGAAAATTTGTCCAAATTGGGTAACAATATGGAGTCAACATAGATTCAAAGACGGAAACTGAATCACAAAGTTGAGGATCAGTTTCACATTCATAATCAACTTCAATCTTATTAAAATGAAAACTTTTCAATTCGTCAATTGGTTGATATTGGTCAAGTTCAAGGCTTTGTGGTGAATTGAATCTTGGTCAAAGTCTTCAAGACACCATGATTCTTGGTTTTCATCAATATGGCTAAAAGTGTCGAGAATAGTCAAAGATTGGGTAGGGAGAGTTTTCTTATTTCTATGCATGTTTTTCAATCTACTAAGTCTTGCTTCTATCATATCGAGTGGATCATTTTGGAATTGAATCATGGATTCTATACTCTTTTCTAAGTCGACATGTTTTTCTTGAAAATTAGAGTCAGGATCTGTGATTTGAAAATTTTGACGGGATTTTGAGTCTTTTAAAATTTGAATTCGTCGCTCAAGCTCGTCTAAGGCTTCCATCCACTTTTCCCAGTCAATTGATTCTTCTAATGGTTGTTCGGGAGAAGGATTATATGAAACTGGATGTTGGTAAGGTGGTTGACAATATGACTCGGGGGAGTTGTGTCCCCATTGACTCTGTGAAGAGTAGTGATGATTATTCCAGTTCTGTTCATAGTATTAGGACTAGGGCATATAATGATTCGGATAAGACCAATCTGGCACATTAGGTTGGTTAAAGTTATGATATGCCGGGTCGGTAATATCCAAAAAAGAGGTCGGGATGTAACATAGATTACCATTAAAATTGAAAAACTTATTGTTATAAGCCATATCACACAAGAAATATCAACACAAACAAATAAAAACAAACAAAAAAGCAAACAAATAAAAAGAAAAATCTAACCTAAGTTAGGGTAGACCTTAGACCTAGATGACTCCTAACTGGTTAGACTGTCCATGGGGGTATATTGCAGAATCTGATCACAAGTTAATCAGCCAGGTAGGGGTAAGATCAGTGGGAGGTATCCGTGCCTATGTAACTGGCCTAATTATGTCAAACCATGAACCTTCAGGGTTTCGCCCCTCAATCCCCAATCTTAAACACCGATTTTGCAAGAGTCAAATTCTAATAAAATTCCCCCTTAGATCAGTCTCCTATATTAGTCCGAGATGTCCCTAAGGCCAACGTCTACTCAGTTTTAGTTAGGCTTGGATTAGTGAGTGAGGAGATTGCTTGTGGGCTAAGGGAGGGTAATGACTTTCCCACCTTATCTTTTTTATAGGACAAGCCCTTAAATCAATTTAGTGCGATGTGTACATAAAAAGCAACACTTAAGCAATGTAAACAATTCAAAAGTGTTCCTATACTATATGCTATGCACGTACCTTTGCTCCAGCACTCTTCAACAGTAATGTAAAATGTAACGAATTAGGCATGTGCCTAAATGCAAAGTCTAAACTATTTTTAGCATTTAACAAACATTAATTTACTGTTGAGGTTAGAAAGTATGTATAGTGAGTTAATCAAGAAAATAAATAGCTGCAGAAATTTAGCTTTGCAATTCAGCCAACCTGCAAAAATACATGTTAGTAGTTCACTCAGTTTACCACTAGAATGTAGCAAATCTGAGGGCTACTGTGCTCTGCTTTCTTGAGCAGAGTCCAGGGCCACTTATATGTCCACTATAGTAAAAATTTCCTTGATATCTATCACTGCACACTAAGAACAAAGAAGAGAGTTAACCAAAAATGTAAACATAAAAAGAGAATTACTTACAGTCCCTACCCGGTAACGTTGCCAAATTTTTATTGAGTTGGAACCTACACACAGAAAATATAAAATTTTAGAACTTTATAACATTAGTGCAAGGTACTCAATGCTACCGCAAGGTACTCAATGCTACCGCTGTAGCAAGTAGCTATGCGGGTCGTGATCCACAAGGAGAGACTAGCGATGGAAGCTTTTTAGTAAGTTCTCTTTTATGCTACAAAGTATGGTTAAAGGTCTTCTTTTAGTTCTTTAAAAGAAAAGGAAAAATAGGTTAAAGTTAAGTTAGGAAGAAAGTGGTAGATTGAGAAGGTGGAGAACATGGAAAATGAGTTTATACAAAGAAATTAAAAAGAGTGGTAAAGAGTTGGGAGATTGTGGTGTAGGTGATTAAACTAAAAGTTAAACGAAAAGAAAGAAAAACCTAAAAGAAATACTTACCTCCTCTGTCCAAATACTTACCTTAAGTCTGTGGCGACAATGTTACCTTGAAGTGGCGGCAATCAGCGCATAGCCCATAAGAGTTGATTTCCGTCTCTTCCACATTACATCATCAAGACAATATAAGTATGAAATGATACAGATTGAGACTAAAATCCATTGTCATGAGCTATCAGTGGCACTCGCAAAGGCAAGGCTCTTTCGATGCTATAAAACTCACTTGGATAGCAATTGGTACCAAAAGAATAGAAGTAGAAAAGAAGAAGAAGAATACAAAAAACAAAGAAGAACATAAAAAATTTAACTATAGATTCAATGTTATAACAATAAGAGAAAAGAAGAACAACTTACACCGATGTTACTCTCAGCACAAGCTTCACTCTCATTCTCCTATAAAACTTTGATCTCCTCTGAATTACATAAATGAAAACTGAAAATTACATAAAAAGAAAAATAAAACCTACACTAAAAAGAATGAAAAACTGGCTTAGAATCTATCTCTGCATGGTCGCTCTCTTTTGCCTTTAAGATTGCAGGTATTTATAGGAGAAATGCAGAGGATAGAGGAGTATGAAGATAGGGGAAGCTGGCTATTTCGGATTTGAATCCTCCCCTTATCTTCAAACTTGATTTGATGTGGATATTCAATTCTGATCTTCAGCTTGTTGGCGTCTTGATTGTTAAATATAACTTATCAAATGACAGAATTAAAAATAATGATCAATTTAAGAGTTGTATCCCTTTAGATCTTCTTTCTGGATCATCTTGAATCATCAGATTTGATTTTCGGTAGCAAAAGTTATGATTCAAATACTAAAATGTATCCAGTTAGAATCTGAGTCAAAATTGCTTCATCTCATCCGTTAATCTTCTCTCTATCCATTTATCCCTTTGGATTTTGAATTTGGAATTTGTATTTTACGTTATCCTCAGTTGATCTTTAGCTAACTAAAATGAATTTATAAAAATCCGATTTGCTCTGATCAATAAAAATGAATTCATTTGGTGTTATCTTTCTGATTTGCTCTGATCTTCAGCTGAACATTTGCCCCAATCCTTGATTTATTCTAACTAGACCTGGGATCATCCTCAGCTAACCAAATAGATCCAGTTAAATTTGATTTTAACTGGTATTTATTTGATTTAATCCTCTTTCTCTTCATGATTATCTTCTGCAAAATAGAAATTTAAGATAAGAAAATTAACAGATTTATTACACGATAATTGTAGGAGTGTAATGAAAAGAATGCAAAATATGTGTACGATCAGTTTTCACGGCAAAAGCGTGGCCAATGGCCACGCGCTTTTCGCGTGGCCACCTCTGGTCCGTCCATCTGGAAATCTATCCTCAGATCATGATTTTAGTCTCTGAAATTTAAAATGCGACGATCTCTTCAAATGATTTGGAGGCCAAGCTATCTCCAAATCCGAATCAAATTTAGATTTTCTCCCCTTTATCTTTATCTTGTAGTGCAAGCAACCAGGTTAAGATAGAAGTTCACCTATGTCTTTAATTAGGATTAGGATTCATCTTGTTCTATCCTTCTCCTCATTTAGATAAATTCAAATTAAAATGGGATAGAAAAGATGCTTCCTTTATCTTTCCTAATTACTCTTTATTTTCATATTTCTTGTGGGATTTTGGCTTTCTCTTAGGCTTTATTGGATCTTGGAGGCCTACAAATTACTAAACAATAAATGAATTAAATAGTAATGTTTTATAAAAATTAAGTATGGAAATGTGAATGAAAATATGCATTTTTGATGACCAATCACACTCCCACACCTATCTTTTTGCTCGTCCTCGAGTAAAATAAAAAAACTAATCTAACTATCCTAATATCATTTTCGTAGGTACCACAATTGCACTTAGCATGTGCAACAAGCCATTAAACCTCTAGGTTACCCCTAGAGGACGAGTGTTTTCTCGTGAGGGTTTTCAGTAGATTACACCCACAAAATCCATAAAGAAAGAAAATTAAAATGTTAGTATTTTTGAAATTCCATTTTAAAAGAGGGAAAATAGTTGAAATATCAAAATTAAGCAATTTATAAGTTTTTAGGATTACCAAATTGATCATTCTTATACCTAGTCTTTATTCAAATATTTATTTATCAATTTAGATTATGATTCAATCTGAATTTCTCATCGAGTCTATTATCTTTACCCTAAGTCATATGCATCTTTGTGAACATAAAATTTTTTTATTTTTTTACTTGAGATTCTCCAGCTACAACTCTCATGTCATATATATTTATTACTTTTCTTTTCTTTTCTTTTTTGTAAGAAGTTCGAAGTATTACCACTTCGTTGCCCTTTAAGCACTCCCTTTTTTAATATGTATAACTCCTAATATTCTTTCGTGTAAGTATCAAGACTTCTTGAGGCCCTAAGACCTAACTAGTTGATTATTAGATATGTTAATACATATTTTATATATATATATATATATATATATATATATATATATATATATATATATATATTATTTTTATTTTCAAACTTACCTACTTACCTTTCACGTAAATACCAAGGCTTTCTTAGGCCAAAGTACCTAGCTAATTAATAATTAAGTTTGTTTATTTTATACATACTTTTCTTAAGACACAAGAGTTTTTATTTTGAATCTTAAATGTGTAAGTGTATAAAGCATGCATATTTCATCAAGGTAAAGATATCAAGACTAAATTACTTTTTCAATTTTTCCTCCTAAACCTAAAAATAAAACAAATACTCTTATTTTGACCAAAAAGTCAGAAATCCTAATTATGATTTTCCTATTCCTTAAAATTAACTTAATTACTTACAAAAAATAAGTCAAAATATTATTTCATTTTTCAAAAGTTTTTTTTAAAAAAATTAAAAAAAAGAAATTTTCACCTATATTAGTGTGTAACCTTCCCCCACACCTATCTCATGCATTGTCCTCAATGTATGAATGAAATGCATGAATGTATGAAGTAAAGTGTAAAAAGAGATAAATAATTATAATAATATACAAATATGTGTACAACACATGTTTCTCCCATACCTAGATCTTTTTAGGTTCATTCCTCTAGCTCGCTCCCATCATTCCAATGGATTCTTTTTATAGGGCACAATGGGGAGACCAATCTTTTTGTCATTTTTATGTTCATCCTCTCTAATTTGTTCCTCAATTTTCTCCAACTCTTCTTCCCTCTTCCACTCTTCATAAATTCATCATCGTCATCAAAAAATACTATTGGGGTATACACAGCATGAATACCTAGAATTTTGAGTTCATTCTCATATATCTCCTCAAAAATTAAATTAGCCATTTCTTTCGGAGGTGTGTAACTAATCAAAGCATCCCTAATTGATTCATCCAAACAGTTAAGTTCATCTTCGACAAGATTTTTAAAGCTTTTGTCAATTTGAGGTTCTTGAGTTATGTTTTCAAACGATTGATCGTTAGTTGGTTCATTGAATGAGAAGATACTTAAATCAAATTTCCCTCTTTCAAAGGGAACTCTAGACATAACACACGTTTTCTCACCACTATGATTGCATTTATCTTTAAACAATATATCAAGAAATAGAGGCTCATCATCTTCACAAATATCCTCACAATATGATTTAACTGTCTCCTTGGGAGGTGTATGTGTATCCCAATCATCTTGAAACATTTCATCCAAACACAAAGATTCATCGTCACATTTATCTTCACTATACGACTCAACTTGTTCCCTACGAGGTGAATATTCGGCCAAATAATCTCTAACCAGTTTGTCTCAAAATTTACGATAGTCGTCTAATATGCATACTTCCTCACCAGGCTTATCAACATTATTGAACTCATTTGCTTCATGAAGACGAATGTGATCTAGAATTGACATGGATTTCTCACTTTGGACTTTTTTCATTCATCTCGATTGATGTGTTCCTGGATTGATATAGGTATTTTTGGTTTTGAATCAAGAACAAGTTGAGTGAAAAATGAATCCTCCTCCTTCTCAACCGCTAACTCATTAACCATCATCTCTAAGTGGGCCCAGTGTGAAACATTGTCACTTAGTATTTGGTGTGAAGTTTATGTGTCATCTTTATGATTGTAATTGAATTTTAATTGATGTGATGGATAGGGTTCGTTCGTAGGTCCTTGAAATGAGTGAAACTGATTTGAATTTCGTCCTAATGAATACCCTATCGAGGGACACTGTTCTGAGGGATGAGATAGATCATGACAGCAATTGCACAAAATGGGTGGATAAGATGTAAAAGATGAGTGGGCGGGTTGAGTGTAGTTATAAAAGTTAGGAAAAAAGGTTGGTGGATGGAAAGGTGGGTTTGGCTTATAGAATGGATCATAAGCATATGAGTGTGGATAGACCATGGGATATATATATATATATTTGTGGTTAGTGGTGAATCGTTTTTTTTTAACCTAGATGTACTAGATCTCTCGATCAAGCTGACATGCGTAGTTAACAAACAAGTTCACCCAATCAATCAAAAAGAAAAAAATCAAAAATCAAAAATCCTAATCTAGGTTAAGCCTGGACCTAGACGACTCCTAACTTTAGACTGTCTTTAGGAGGTATATTGCCGACCTTAACCACAAGTTAATCGGCCAGGTAGGTGGCGGTGGGAGGTATCCATCAAAGACGGGCCTAATTATGCCAAACCACCAACCTTCGGGGTTTCGCCCCTCAGTCCCCTGCCTTAGACACCGATTTAGCAAGAGTTAATTTTGAGCAACTTCCTTCTTTAGTCAATCTCTTAATGAGTCTGAGTTAACCTAATGCCAACGTCTAGTCAATTTTTATTTTAGGGTTAGGGTTGTGAGTGCAACGGAGATGTTTTGTGGGCCAAGGAAGGGTAATGACGTCCCCACCTTATCTTGTTTATGGGTTTGCCCTTAAAGTGATTTAGTGCACGTGTAAAGAAATAGACAAGAATTCACCAAAAAGCAGTAAATCAGTCAAAGGTATTTCCTAGTCTATATGCAATGCAAATGTACCTTGTCGCCAGCACTCTTCAACAACAATTAAGAAATTTAAATAGACACGTGCCTATGATGCAAGAGTCTAATTTTTTTAATTAGTCAACTAATCGGTTACTGTTAATTAGTTAGCAGTATGCAGGGTGATCACAAAAAAAAATTATCAAAGCAGTAAAGAGGACTTTGCAATTTGCAGCAACCTACAAAAGATCAACTAGTAGTGATCTACTAATGCCGCGTAAATGCTGCAACTGCCGCGTTTGTGTGGTTGTTTAGTAAGCTATGTTGCTCTGCCTTCTAGGGCAGAGGTAAAGAGTAGCTATATGTCCTTAGTTGCAGCTCGTTTTCCTGTTATCAGATCCCGCAAACAAAAAAAATAATTAGTTTTAGAGAATATCGTACCGTTCCCTCCCCGGCAATGGCGCCAAAATTTTGATTGAGAAGGAAAAATGTATTGGAAATAAAGTCAAGAGTTAGAGTTAGAAAGTTCTTAGTCTCTTCTCAATATAACCGCGTAACAAGGGCTAGACGGGTCAATCCACAGGGAAGGATGCGATGGAAGCTTTTTGGAACGATTTCTCTAACAGTTAGCTTGGGGAAAAAAGAGATATTGATTGTATGAAAGAGATCTAATTAAGCAAAAGGAATTATAATCCACTAATCATCTAATTTAAAAAGAGTGAACATCATAATGAATCCATGAAGGATTATCTACCCTAGGGTTTTGACAGAGAATCAAGCAAGATGAGTAAAAATATTATAAACCCTAATTAGTGTGCACTAATTAATATTAAACTGTTGCTCATCCTAATTTCTACGCATTACATAAGAAAAAGTCTTTGTTTAAACTTAACATGATGCTATCAAAGTATTTAAATATGAACTATGAATAACCATTAAGAAGTGCAGCCCTAAATTAGTTAAACCTAATTATTTATTCATCTTCAAGAATACTAATTTAATCCTAGGGTTTCCACCAAGCATAGATTTTAATCAGTTCATCCTTTAAACTAAACTTAGGTTGATCGAGAGATTAGCAAATTATAAGTTAAATTAGTTACTCATATTTTTATTTTTATTTTCAATTTTTTTTATGAATGAGAAAAGTTGCATCAAAATTAAAAGAAGAAAAACAAATAAGCTAAAGCAGAAAACTAAATTGAATTGCAAAGCAAGAAGAGTAAAAAGAATAAAGAACCTTATTTTATTGGATGTCACCGATCAATTACAAAGCTCTTCTACTTCTTCAACAATCTTCTTCTCCAATAAAAATGAAATAATACAAGAAAATTCGGAAAGAAAAGAGGATCTAAAGAAAACCCTAAGCTTGAGCTTCTGAGATCTCCCCCTCCTTTATTGCTCTGCAGGGGTATTTATAGGAGATTTGAGACGTAAAATCCCAGTAGAACTCTACCACGAAAACGTGTCGCCGACTGTCTCTGTACAGCCGTGGAAACGCAGCTTTTGCTGTGTTTTCGCGGCAAAAGCGTGGCCAATGGCTAAGCGCTCTTTCGCGTGGCATCCTCTGGTCCGTCCATCTGGAAATCTATCCTCAGATCGTGATTTTAGGCTCTGACGATCTCTTTAAATGACTTGGAGGCCAAGCTATCTCCAAATCCAAACCACATTCAGATTTTCTCCCCTTTATCTTTATCTTGTAGTGCAAGCAACCAGGTTCAGATAGAAGTCCACCTCTGTCTTTAATTAGGATTAGGATTCATCTTGCTCTATCCTTCTCCTCATTTAGATAAATCCAAATTTAAATGGGATAGAAAAGATGCTTCCTTTATCTTTCCTAATTACTCTTTATTTTCATATTTCTTGTGGGCTTTTGGCTTCTTTTGGGCTTTCTCTTGAGCTTTCTTGGATCTTGGAGGCCTGCACATTACTAAACGATAAATGAATTAAATAGTAATATTTTATAAAAATTAAGTATGGAAATGTGAATGAAATATACATTTTTGATGACCAATCCCGAAGCCAACACTGATCTTATCCTATAGAACTTGAACATGAATCACTTATTTTGGATAGTCATATTTCATTATTGGAAAATGAATGTGAACTTGAATTCTACAATTTGGACCAAACCCATGAACCAACTCTGACTCTCGAACCTAAAATTGATTTGAGTTTTATTCCTGAGTCAGTATCGGTTCCTATTCCTTTCATTGTTGAGCCCAAATCATCCATTCCACAGAACCACATTCCACTGTTAGACCAAGGTTTAGATCAATAGGACTCCGTGATGATATCCTAAAATTGGTCATATAACCTAAAAGAATTTCATGCTAGGATCTTGCACAATCCTCTTCATATTGGGGAGTATAAAAATGTTAAAAAGAAAGAGGTCATAAAAGGTGAGTTTCATGAAAATCCATAGTATCTAGATTAGGCAGAAATTCTTGGCCTAATGAGACACCACTGGAACCACCACCTTGAGGTGACAATTTTTCTTCCCTTTCTTCTTTTTCATGTATTATTACATTCATCCATACATTGAGGACAATGCATGAGTTAGGTGTGGGGAAGGGTTTACTAACATACTAACTTTACTAATTAAAAAAAAATCCTTTCTTTAAAAAACTTTTTGAAAAGGAAAATAATACTTTGACTTATTTTTGTAAGAAATTAAGTTAATTTTAAGGAATAGGAGAATCATAATTAGAATTTCTTATACTTGGTTGAAATAAGAATATTTGTTTGAATTCTAGGATTAGGAAGAACAATTGACAAGGTAATTTAGTCTTAATTTTAACCTTAATGAAATATGCATATACACTTACACACTTAGGGTTCATAAACGAAGATTCTTATGCCTTAAAAAAAAAAAAAAAAGAAGAAAGAGAAAAAATATATAATAATATATATCCTCTGATTAAGCTGGGTATTTGTGCCTCATAAAGCATAATTTTTCATGACTAAAAGTGATTCATATCATCAAATAAAATTCTTAGTTTTGTGGCTTTGTTTGCTCGAGTCCAAAGTCCACGGGGTGTCTTCTCACCCGGTGCCCTAAAACCGTCCAGTTTTGGAGTCACCGACTAAGGCTCGTTACATGGGCAAATTAGAAAGCCTAAGAGAGTTAAGGGATATTATCACCAATATATACATTAATAAGGCATAAGAGTTATAATTTAAGAATCCTTAGTTAAAATATTCACGGTCACAAAATGCATATGATTTAGGGTAAAATACTAGACTAGATGAGAATACAATTTCATTCCTGACCTTGATTGATAGCAAATTTTTGAATAAAGACTAAGTTTAAGAATGAATGGTTTTGATAATCCAAAGACTTATAAATTGCTTAATTCTTGCAAAACACTTCAAATATTTTCTCTTCTTTTCAAAATACAATTCGAAAATACTAACAATTTAATTTCTTTTCTTTGTAAATTTTGTTGGTGCAATCTACTGAAAATTCTCACGAGACAAAACTCGTCCTCTAAGAGTAACTTAGAGGTTCAACGGCTTGTTGCACGTGCAAAGTGCAATGGTGATTCCTACGAAAATGAGTTAGGTTAGGTTGGCTCTACTTTTTGTTTTATTCGAGGACGAGCAAAAGATAAGTGTGGGGGTGTGTTTGGATACATATATTGCATAAATATTATTACATTCCTACATATATTTTGTAATGAATATTACAAATAACTTGCGTTAATATCCTATTTCATGCAGGGTATGATAGGGAGAATATAAGCATGAAATTTATCCAATTAAATCCAAAAATTCAAAAAATAGGGGATCAACTCAAATCCAAAGGTTTTAGAAGCTATCTTATCTGAAAATTAGATATATCAGATAAGATAATATCATCTAAGTTCAAGAAAAAAAAATGAATCGTTTGAAGACGCTATCGATTTCGCTGAAGATAAATGGATATCTTATCAATTCTAGAAGACAAATTGAAAATCCAAGAGGATAAATGGATAGAGAGAAAATCAACAGATAAGATAAAGTAATTTAAATTTGGATTCAAACTGAATACATTTTAGCATTTTAATTGTAACTTTCACTACCGAAACTCAATTATGATGATTTAAGATCCAGAAAGAAGACTTAAAGGGCTGCAATTCTTATGTTGATTACTATTTCTAATTCTATCATTTGATAAGTCATATTCAGTAATCAATTCTTCAACAAGTTGCAGATCAGAATTGAATTTTCATAAAAAATTATGGATAAATCAAGTCAAGTTTGGAGATAAAGGAAGGATTCAAATTCAGAAATAGCCAGCTCCTCTTATTTTCATCCGCTTCCTATCCCTCTGCTTTTCTCCTATAAATACCCTCATACCTTGAAGGTAGAAAGGGCACTACTCCGGAGAGAGATTTAGGCTAGTTTAGTTTAGATTTTTCTTTTCTCTTTCAATATAATTTTTATTTTTTATTTTTTTTAGATTAGAGAGAGTTACATAATTAAAAGAGAGGAAGAGTTATTATAGAGTGACACTATATAATCTTTTCTTCAAGAACTTTATCTTAAAGGTGACAAGCAATGGAGGTTTCTCACTTTTCTTCTTCGTACTCAATCTGGTCAAGCACTGCTTTCATGTACTTCTTTCTAATACTTACTTTACATTACTTCATATCTAATCATGGTATGTTAATCTACAACAGAGGTAAATCTTCCTCTTTTATCTCTTTTCTATTTTTGTTTCTTAGCTTAATATAATAATTTTCAGTCAAAACTTTCTCTTTTAGTTCTTTTTCTTTGAACTTGTTTTTCTTTTCTTTTGAATTAACAAAACCATCTTAAATAGTCTTCTTTTATCTCTTTTTATTCTGATTTTTTTACCAACACTTTTCTTTATCTCTTTTTGTTTCCTTTTTTTATAAATAAAATAATAACAATAGCACCATCTCTTCTTCTACATCTTCTTCTTAACTATTTTTATTTTCTTTTAAAACTGAGAAGAGAACTCTTAAATCTCTTTTAGTTAATTAAAAGAAGAAACTTACACAATGCTTTCATTGTTGTCCCTCCCTGTGGATCACGACCCGTTAGCCCTAAGCTACATGTTAGAATTGAGGACCTAGCACTATTCTAAAAATTCGTATTTTTCTGTGCAGGTTTGACTAGATCAGTGGTGGTTTAGTAAAGAAGAAGAAGAAGATGGAGTATAGATGGTGGTGTTGGGGTTGAGAGAGGAGGGGAAGAAGGGCTACCTTCACTAGGGTGGTCACCGGCGTGGGGTTGGCCGGCTAGAAATCACTGAAGTTAGAGGGGGTCGCCAGTTTTCAGAGGAGAGAGGGAGAGATTGGGAGAGAGATAGAGGAAGAGAAAGGTAAGAGAGAGAGAGAGAGAGATTGAAGGAGAGTGAGCGAAAGAGATATGACGGGGGGAATGGCCACGTGAAATGGCAGGAGGTGGAGTGGCTCGGCCATGTGGGAGCCAGGGAAAAGAAAAGGAAAGAAAGAAAAAAGGGAAGAAAGAAAGAGGAAGAAAAATCGAATATAAATATATTATTATAATAAGAGAAATTTTCATTAATTCAAAAAAAATCCAAAAATATCAAGAGGCAGAAAATATCACCCTAAGAAATAATAAGAAATTGGTTTTTAGAAATAAAATCTCATTTTCAAATTAAAATTCTTGGAATCAACCAGCGATACCGGCCGACACAAATCCGGCCGATTTTTGATAAATTCAGAAAAAATTTCAAAAATATATTACAGCAGGAAATGTGATTTTAAGAAATATATAAAAGTGAACTTCAAATATTCAACTTTATTTTTAAATTAAAATCCTGGAATCGACGAACGATACCAGTCGACACCGATTTTGAAGATTTTGCAATTTAATTCAGAAAAAATTCAGATAACCATGAAAAATCTAAAATATTAGAAAGTGACATTTGAAACTGAAATTGGTCAAATCTGACTACCGAAAAGATCAAATCAAGCAATACACTAGGATCGGGTCACCAGTTCAGACTAGAGCTGAATCCGAGTCCACGAATCCAGATCTGTTGCCAAAACAATCATATAAATAATCATAAAATAAAAACAAATGTAGAAAGTAAATCCAAAAGTACGATCAAAAAAATTTGAATACGTAACTAAGTACGTATTCTGGGAACGGGGTGTTACATATTTAATACCCTAATTTATTATATTATAATTATGATTGTGAAGAGTTTGGAATACTCTTTTACTCTGTTTTCCTGAACTAGCTGGCGTGATCCGTTAT
Source organism: Agave tequilana (assembly GCA_038442645.1). Taxonomy (NCBI): domain Eukaryota; kingdom Viridiplantae; phylum Streptophyta; class Magnoliopsida; order Asparagales; family Asparagaceae; genus Agave; species Agave tequilana. Next base: position 34,833 of record JAVJIF010020372.1, on the reverse strand, counting down.
TTGATTAATATCGTAACTCTGTGTTTACTTGTACTGCTTATATTGTTGTACTCCACCTGACACCTGACACCTGCATGTTTTCACTTGATCACATAATACCTGACCATTTACTTGCCTATTGCTTGATTATCTCTTTTACTAGGACTTGATAGTATCATCATGTTATATTCTTGCCATCTTATACTAATGTAATATACCTACATGTGCTTGGTCAAAAAATTCGAAGTAAATTTATTTGAGTGGATGAAAGATTATAGAATAACAATTCCGATTACAAAAGAGATGAGAATATCTAGATCTCCCTTTTGTTTAAGGCTAGCTTTTTCGTGTGGCGGTGGAGAGTGAATCTTATTTTTCGGTAACTGGTTGAATGAAAATCTTCTCATGAATCGTCTTGAGGATATTCTCGAAGAGATTGAAATAACTCCACTTGAACGCAGTAAGTGTTGAAGCTCCCCTTAAACGGAATTCTCTTCCTCTATCTCTCTCTTTTTGAAAGTTCTAAACTTATGAGTTGCTGAGTTTGCTTCTTTAGTTCAGAAAAATTCCTCTTCCCCTCCTTTTTTTCCAATAGTTTTCATAGCTATTTATATGGTGGGTTTCAGGGGTAGAATTGTCCCATAGAATCCCTCCATAATGAGGATTAACTCCCCACATTACATGGGTGTTAAATGACCAAATAATGGCTAGCAGTTATAATAAAAATGTGACCCTCGTTGGTTTTGCTATAACGCCCTGATCCCGCGGATACGGGGATGCTACGATGACATACATACGCAGAGCAGAAATGCTTTCACGTATGTATACTAAGCCCCAGTATAGGAAATAAACACGGTACACATAAATATTCTAGCATTAAATAAGTACAAGATGACCTACAAAAGGAGTCGATGCTCATAATAAATATGAAAACATGGATAAATGAGGAAATGGAAACAAATAATAAAGATACCTATGAATAGGAAAGAGTGGCAGTCTCAAGATAATATCTCAAAAAATATTAGGTGCTATGAAATTCTGGATCAACAACCTGAGCACGCAAACCTAGGGTCATCAGAAAGCGACCTAGTGAGTGGTAAAATGAAGGAAGCAGTAATATATACTATAGTAATACAATCACAATCATAATATATAATACTTGTTTAAATACCAGTGATACAATATAATGATAATAACAGTCGAAAGAAATATACAAGTGTCATATTTTAATAGCATCAATAACTAGCATGTTATAACAGTGTCATTACCACAATAGTGACCAAAATAATAGGTAAGTCACTTTATGGATTATGTTACTACAGTCAATAGAGTTATACCATTTATATATTATTCTCAATATATGTATAATGATATAGTATTAATTATTATTAATTACATCAGTGTATAAGTAACATGTAGCAAGTTTTAATTACTTTATATTTTTTTTAGTCTAATAATAACAGCAGCATAATGGTGTCGTGATGAAAATGAACATGTAGATATAAAGTTTGCAGAAGAACCATATTACAGTGCTGTGATTATACAGTAATAGTGTCTACAGGGTGTACATGAAACAGAACACATGAAACGCAGAGTATATGTGTACATAAATAGTGTGTCACCACATAAAGTGTAACAAGTATCAGGAAGTGTAACAAGGTATACAAGTGACAGAATAGTTAATAAAATATCAGGAATAGTAATAAGTACAACTAAACAGTAAAATACATGTATCGTGCAAGTCATGTTATTTATACAATAATAACAATCAGTACCGCCTAGTATTTTAATCAATCTCTTCCAGTATCCCATACAACTTTCAGTTCCTACTGGAGCCCGCACTCCAAACGAACGCATCCGAACATGGCATATGGGTACACGATCCGAATGAGAGTGCGACCAAATAACAAGCATTTTTGATGTTACTATACTTTATACTGTTGTATATATTATTGCTCCCTTTATTTTATCACTCACTAAGTCACTTTCTGACGACCCTGCAAGTACACCTAGAGGGGGTGAATAGGTATAGTGCTAATCTAATGCAAATAATTTGGAATTAAAAACTAAATTGCAAGCACACAAAGTGTAATCAAGAGTGAGTCTGAATTCCCCGTGAAGGGCTCTGGAACTGTTCTTCACGATCCCTCTAAATTAAGAGTTGAGGTGCTTTAATAGCTCTCTTGATTAAACACAAGTGTGGGCATATAAGCAATATCAAGCATGTTTATGAATATGAGCTAATAATAAGATGCAAGATATAAAGAGAGAGAAAGATCCAAATACAAACACAAGGATATGTTTCGAGGTTCGAATCAATGCTCTACGTCCCCCCTTCAAACAGAAGAATTTTTACTATGTCCACACAGGACCTTCCACAAAAAAGACCTCCACCGAGAAATTACAATTACAAATCAAGAGTACACAAGTCCACTCTCTTTCTCCTCTGCAAAAGAGGAAGGCCCAAAGCCTAGCACAAAGCAAAGAAGGAAATACAACTTGGTGATCACAAAGTGAAAAACACCTAGAGGGGGGGTGAATAGGTGTTAGTGCTAATCTAAAACTAAATGCAAAACTAAGTGCGCTAAATGCGGAAGCTAATGCAAATTATGCACAAACTAATACAATACAACAAGTGTAGCAGAATTCCCCTTGCGAGGCTCTGGACTAACTCCCCTTGATTTCCCTTGAAATGGGTTGAGGCGCTATGTGAAGCTCTTGTTGGATGAGTATAAGTTGGGCACACACACACAAGCAATCCAAGCAATGTGCACACACAATCAAGCCAAGCAATCAAGGATATAGCAATAAGGATTATGCAAGCACAACACAAGCAAATAAATTTGATATGACAAGATGAATTATGCTCAACACAAGCAAATATGATATGAATGAAGTATGATGCTTTGCACAAATGTAAAGAGAGAGAGTTTAGAGACAAGTGGATCAAATGCAAACACAAAGATATGTTTCGAGGTTCGAGCACCCTTGCTCTACATCCCCGCCTACACCACCGTGTAGGATTTCCAATCCACTATACCGTCCACCGAGGACTCTCACCGAGGGAACCTTCACCGAGAAGGATTTGTACAACAATGGAGTACCTAACTCCTCTCTCAAACAACCACCTCACAACCGAGGGGTAGGCCCGTAGCCAAATACAACAACAACAACAACCAACACCTCTACCGAAGAGGGTTTACAAACAAACTCAATCACCTCACACTTGAGGGATACACACCAATCACCCGATCACCTCTACCGAAGAGGGATACAACAAGAATAAGGGTGTACAACTTAGAGATAACAACAACAACCTCAAAACTCTCTCTTTTCTTTTCTCTTTCCACAAAACAAGGATCCTAAAAAGATTAGGATAGGTGATAGCTCAAGTATGGAAAACTAGGTGTTTTTAGAAACAAGCAACAAAGAAAAACTAATTGGGAAGTCTCTTGTAAAAGATAGAAAATGCAAGATCAAATCAAAATCCCAAAACCTAGTTTTCTTTGATTTTCCAAAAACCCAAAATAATGAAGATGAGAAGTTTTAAAGCCCACAAACTCTTTTTAAAACTCTTTTAAACACCTCAGAAAACTGGAATTTTTCCTCTTCAAAAACTTAGCCAAAATCCCCAAAGAGATGGGGTTTATATAGGCCCATCAGAAAACTAGCCGTTAGGCTGAGCTGGCAGCCTGACAGGCTGCCGGTCGACCGACCCGGTCGATCGCCAACGGTCAGAAATATGACCGTTGGGCAACTGCGGTCGACCGGCCCGGTCAACCCAAACAAACAGAGAGCAGAGCTCTCATCCCGGTCGACCGGCACGGTCGACCCAAACAACCCGAGAGCAGAGCTCTCAGACCCGGTCGACCGGCTCGGTCGACCGTCCCAGTGACTCCAAATGTGCACAGATCTGTGCACGTCCGGTCGACCGGCCCGGTCGACCGGACATCAGCCAAGTCGACTAATAACCTAGCTTAGTCGACTGGTTGAGTCTGGAACTGAAAACTGGGTCAGAAAACTTGGGAAAAATATTTTATAAAAATCTTTTAACACTTCTAAAAAAATCACCAAAAATAGTTTTATCATTTTATATGGAAACACAAACTTGTGATAAAAATTTCAAGACATATATTAATCATATCAATTCATTTTTGTGTCTTGCCAAGTTTATCAAAAACCAACACTTGTATTTTTGTCAAACTTGATTTTTCCAAAACATGAATAGGATAGTTAAAATAAGTTTGTCTAGCAACTTTAAAGCATGTATGTATATCTAGAACATATCTAATATACATAGAAATAATGTAAACTTGTTTTGATCTACTATCCATGAAAACCAAAATCCAAATCATGAAACGTGTGTGTTGTGCACTTGAGCATATCAACTATACTAAACTTTACAAATTGGATCTAAACACACTAACTAAACTATGGATACCTAAGTCTTTGTGTCATCAAGAAGACTTGCTCCAAAACTCCATCCATGAGCTAGGCAATGTGTGATCTTGAAGCTTTGGCCCTGGAATCATCATGAAAAGCTTCTAAACACCTTGTTGAAGCTAATCACCAACTAATATCTTGGTTAATGATCTGAAACTTAAACAACACGAGATTATTAGTAAACATAACTACATGGGTTAATCATCATCAAAACTAGGGTGGAAGGCCTTTGGGCCAACAATCTCCTCCTTTTTGATGATGACAAAACTCATGGAGTTATATATGCATGGATTAAAGTTAAGCTTCAAAGAAGCTCCCCCTTAACTCATGCATAAACAAGTAAATAAAATATATGCAATGAATGTACATAAACATGTATGCATCAATATGCATAAAACATATGCATCAATATGCATAAAACACAAACAACTTGTTCTAGAAGCTCTAGTTACCAATTAAATTAATAAAGCATTAATCAACAAAAACACTAGATGCTCTAGATACCAATAAAAACTTAATACTTACCAATAAAACTTAATATATGCAAAAACATAAGTATATATGCATATATAAAAACATGTTAAACTCTCAATAATTCTCCCCCTTTTTGTCACTCATCAACAAAGGGGTAAACAAAGTAAACTCAAATCACACAAATTTTTCTCCCCCTTTTTGTCAAACAAAAGATCAAGAAGGGGTTAAACAATCCAAACAATAAAACAATGTTCTCCCCCTTTTGTCTAAAACAAAAAACAAGGTCAATAAGGGGTGACCATAAACAACATGATATCAATAGATAAATATGTCAATGAAGCATCTTGATATCAATAGAAGAGAAACAAGGATCAATAGATGTTATATGCTATATACATTCATGAAGAGGAAGACGCTAAGTTAGCTTCCCTACATATATGCATTACATGAAGGAGGGATGTTAAGCCCTAATTCACATAACACACATTATGTAATGAATAAGAGGAGATGTGAAGCTCCCCCTACGCACGTGTACCACATAAAGAAGAGATGTTAAGCTCTTCAATACAAGATACACTCATCATGAATCTATATGCATATAGTCAATACAAATCAAAACTTTTGTATTTTTTAAAAAAATTTTAGATATCAATTTTAAGTAAAAACACATGAAACATCTTGATATCAATTGAAATTAAACATAATAAATTTTGAATGTCTAAACAAAATTTTGATACCAATTGTAAATAATTTTCATATTAAACATATGATACCAATATGAAATTTTCAATCATAAAGTAAGGGAGTGGGAAACAAATACCAATTGAAAAATCAATTGAAAAATCACCAATTGAAAAATCACCAATTGAGAGTCAAAATTAAATTTTCTCCCCCTTTATGAAATACCAACTAAAATGATGCAAGGGCTTGATACCAATTTAAAAGTAATCAATTGAAACAAAATTGAAGCTCAAGCACTTAGCATAAACAAGATTTTGTGAAAAAAAAATTTATATCTTAATAAAAAAGGATATGTGTATGAAATAGAATGAGTACCAACACTAATAGATGATACCAATTGAAAATATACATACACAATAAACATATGAGTATACAAAAAGATCAAAATGATACCAATTGAAAGAGTTCAATGATACCAATTGACATAGCAATAAGTTCAAGTGTATACATCATATTACAATACCTCCCAATCAAGGTTCAAGTTTTAAATGATTTTCATTTTAAAGCATACAAGACCATGATCTCCCTTCCAACCGCCCTTGATGGTAGGGGTTTTCAAAAATAGATTTGAAAATGTAGTTTTGTTTGAAAATCACTACCAATTGAAGAATACGAACTAGTTATAGGAAAAACTTTTAAAACTAGTACGAAATCCTTCAAATAAGGAATAAAACAAAATAGTTTTTCATGAAATAAGAAATTCACATGAAAATCAACACTCTAATCTAATTAAGCACAATTTTGACTCATGAAAACAAAACATGAGCAAGCAATAAAAGTGAGTGTACAAATAAAGTGTGAATATCATAATCATGAAAATATTCCATTAAGCTCAATTATTCCTTAAACATTGAAAACACGAAAATCATCAAAACTTATTTAATCTTCATGGCATATGTATGTCAAGTACAAATTAAAATATACATACATATCCAAAACACAACGAGTCCACTATTTATATATGCATGAAGGCACGTGGCTCAAAAGGATAAACATGTATATCTAATAGTTTGGACAAGATAGATATATACATGAAGTTAAACAATTAAACACAAAATAAGAAAAACTAAATCTTCACAAAAACACATTCATTTCAAGGTATATGTATGAATTGTCAACACAATAAGTATACATACATATTCCTAAACACAATTGAGTCCATATATAGATTTGCATGAAAGGCAAATGACTCAAGGGGTATACATGTATATCTTAAAGTTTGGCAATACAACCATATACATGAAGTGAAAAACTCATAAAACAAATCCAAAATGGGAATACAAGTTTAAAATGTATGAATCATCAAAACTAAACTATACTAGCACATTTAATGGGTTCAAATAAGCAATCAAGCCCAAACACATATAAATTTATTTGTGGCCCACTATATGTACAAGTATAAATCCTAGTCTTAATGAAACTAACATCTAAACAAGTAATTTTAACATGAAGCATCAAAACACAATAAAGAAATCATCATGATAAAACTAAAAACATGATTACTATGTAAATTCACATGTATTAGAATCATGATGTACATTATAGCTTAAACAAAAGTGAGAGCACTAAGAATGGGTTCATACAAGCATGTATGTCTCAAATACTATATATGTATGTCAAGGATCTAATAATCATGGCATTTACACACTAATCCATAGACAATGAAAACATGCTATAAAACATCAATATGAAAGCATGTAAAGAATAATAAGGAGTTAAGAATTGTTACCAAAACCTAGAAGGCAACTCTCCTTGTCTCCAAAACATGGTGGTCATCTCCACCAAACATTCCCTTGAAAGTGATGCATCCAATTGATCTCCTTTAAGTCCGGAACGCATCCACTCCAAGGTGTCATCACTCTCACGTCATGTGAGAGCCCACACCTACATCAAGAATAATAGGAGGGGTGGTCTTTGGTACCCATATCTTCTTGGGTCCATGGGGGTTAGTACCTTCTCTAACCCAAACAAACTTCTTTGCTAAATTCTCAACATGTAAACGATCATAGCAAAATTTGGCAAGATGGCCTTTTGGGCCACAATGTGTACATGTGTACACAAGAGCATACATGTGTTGATGGTGTCCGTGTGGAGCATGTGTATGCCGTGGAGGGTGTGCATGCATAAAAGTTGGAACTTGTTTCTTACGAACCAAGGTTTCCAAGCGAGTGTGATTCATGGCACATTGGCTCATAGTGGAGCCCAGACAATCAACCTTCTTCTTAAGCAAGCAAATATCATCATTAATCTTAGAAGAAGAAGTGTGGCATGCAATAGGTGGAGTGTGTGATACTACCCTAGCATGGCAAACATGAGCATCAATCTTATTTTGTAAAACAACATTTTTCTTTAAACATACATCTAAATCATTTGAAATGAAAATAATTTTATTGTTCAAATCAACATTCTCTTTTAAAGCAAAATCAATTTTTGAAGACAAGTTTTCATTTTTCTTCAAAATAACATGGCAATCATTTTTAGTTTTTAAAAATTCATTTCTTTTAATGCAAGTTCCAATTGAGATCTCAATGAATCCCTTTCATTATAAACCTTAACCTTCTCTTGTAAAACAACATCAAGTCTAGAATGTAAAATCTTATTTTCTTTTTCAATATCTAGACTTTTCTTTTTCAAAATCTTGTATTTTTCTATTAACTTTTCACAAACAATAGAAAGTTCTTCATTCAAAGCATGGGCATCATAATTATCACATGAAGAACTAGAGCAATCATCACTATCTAAGTGGGGTTCCGAATGTACCTCAAGGGAGTCATTCCCTTGGACCATGAAGCATTGTGAATCGGATTCTCCACTAGATTCCTCCGGTTGGTTTGGCACTTGAAGCTCGGAGGTGATGGTGGTTGTTGTTAACTTGTTCCACACTGCAAAAGCGGAATCAAGGTTAGAAACACGTAAAAGATAATCTTTAGATAAAGTGCTTCTAATGGCCTCTAGGGCTTGTGCATTGGCCCCTATATGATTGCGATCACTAAGGAAGGATTACTTGGTAATAGCAAGATAAACTTTATGACCTAGGATTTGTAAATAAACGGTCATCCTAATCTTCCAAACATGAATGTTGGAAGGGTCATACATAGGTGGGGTCATGAAGGCCATGGTAAACTAAATGTGTGCAAACAAGCAAATGCAAACAATAGATTAGCAAGCAAATGGATCTCACTCATAGGATGTTAAGCCTAAGTATCAGGAGCACCCGCTCTGATACCAATTGAAAAACACCTAGAGGGGGGGTGAATAGGTGTTAGTGCTGTTGGCCCAAAGGCCTTCCACTCTAGTTTTGATGATGATTAACTCATGTAGTTATGTGTACTAATAATTTTGTGATTTTAGTTTCAGATCATTAACCAAGATATTAGTTGGTGTTTAGCTTCAACAAGATGATTTGGAAGCTTGCACATGTGGATTCAAGAGCCCGCGCATCAAAGATATATATAGCACTTGCCCGGTGAATCAAGAGTTTTTGGATCGAGCCGACTTGGAGATTGCACTCTAGCTTGGAGTTTGCGCTCTACAAGAAGACTTAGGTATCCATAGTTTTAGTTTGGGTTTAGATCCTAATTGTAAAGATTAGTATAGTATGATAAGCTCAAGTTCACAATACACACGTTTCATGTTTTGGTTTTCGGTTTTAGGTTTAACCGATCTTGGTTTTCATGAATAGATTTTATATCAAAACAAGTTTACATGATTTATGTATATTAGATTTGTTCTATATACATGCATGCTTCAATTGTTTAAACAAACTTAGTTTGATAATCTACTTCATGAGTTTTATGTTTTGATATTTAAAACAAAACATATTTTTGGACTTAATGACAAAAATCATGATATATACATGTTTCATGTATATTGGATTTCTATCCATATGCATCATGCTTCAAAATGTTTAAATATCATAGTTTTGTATTATGGATGAGTTTTGGACAAAAGGTATTCTCTATTCAAGATTCCAAGTTTTAGAAAATATAAGTTTTGGTTTTTGGTAAAAATAATATGCTACAAAAATAGTTCATGTTGATTGATATTTGAGCTAAACTTTTTATCACAAGTTTATATATCAATGCAAATGCAAAAACTATTTTTGGGGATTTTTACAAGAGTTAAAAGATTTATTGGAATATTTTTTACCTCAGTTTTCTGACCTATTTGCTGCCTGCCAGGCAAGGTCGGTCGACCGCACGGTCGACCGCACCAAGTAGCCAATCGACCGGGCGGTCGACCGACGTGCACAGAAACGTGCACGCTGGCTACAGCCTTGGCTTGTCGAACGAGCGGTCGACCGACTGAGAGCAGTTTGCTCTCGGTTTGTTTGGGTCGACCGGGCGGTCGACCGGGTGTTGCAACGTTCAAAAATTTGAACGTTGGGCGGTCGACCGGCCGGTCGACCGACAGGCTATTTCTGGCCGTTTGAACTGTCAACGGCTAGTTTCCTAAATGGGCTATAAATACCCCATTTGCAAGAGTTTTTCTCTAAGGTTTTTGGTGCGAATTTTTTCATACTCTCTGGTGTTTTTGCTGCAATTAAAGAAGTTTTGAACTCATATTGAACAATCTATTTTGAGGTTTTTGCTAGGGTTTGGAAAATCAAAGAAGAGGTTTTGGGAAAAGTTTTTGATTGAACTTCACCATCTTGATTTTTATCGTTTTCCCAAGGATTTTTCTTTGTGATTTTGATTTCCATTCCATTGGTTTTCTCCACACTTGAGCTAAAATCTACTATCTTCTCTATAGGATTTTTGTGTGGGAAAAAGAGATTGTTTTGTGGTTGTTGTTTGAAACCACTAAGTTGTAAACCCAATTCTTGCTTTGTGCCATTTCCCTCATTGTGTTGAGGAGGTTGTGCAACTTGGGTTGTGAGGTATTTTGTGTAAGCTTGGTGCTAATCCCTCAAGTTGTGAGGTGATTGTTTGTTGGATTGGAGGAGTGCCTCAAGGAGGAGGTTGTGTTTGTAAGGAAGGGAGTTGGGAACTCCTTGTAATTGTGATTGCCCCAAATCCTCGGTGGAGGTTCCCTTTGTGGGAGTCCTTTGTGGACAAGCTAGTGGATTGAAAATCCTTCGTGTGTCGAAGGCGGGGATGTAGAGCTGGGTGCTCGAACCATGGAACATATCTCTTTGTTTGCGCTTGATCCATTGACTCTTGCTCTCTCTCTCTTTACTTTGTGCAAATTGTTATATCTTGTACTTGCTTGTGTGTGCATCATTATAGTAATTGCAATTAGTTTTTAAATTCCGCATTAAGTTCACTAGATTAGCATCGTCACCTATTCACCCCCCTCTAGGTGACTTTTCAATTGGTATCAGAGCTAGCGCTCCTGATATTTAGGTTTAACCACCTAGGAGTGAGATCTTGGTTTGCTAATCTTCATTGGCATTTTCATTTTCACACATATTAGTTTGCACTTATGGCTAGCCCTCCTATGTTTGATCATTTTAGACTTGATGCTTGGAAGGCTAATATGACTAAACATTTAAAAGACCTAGGACATCTAGTTTATCAAGCCATTACCATAGAATCCCTCCCAAATAGTAGCAAGCATAAGAAGGCCAATGCATTAGCACTTAGGGCACTTAGAGCATCTCTAAATGAACATTTATTACATGTTTTTGATCGTTAAGATTTGGCTTTTGCAGTTTGGAGCATCTTGACTTCTCCCGAGCTTCCAAGGATTATCAACAAGATGAGGAGATCTAAGAGAGAAAAGTCCGAAGAGCAATGCCTCATGGTCCAAGGGAAGAACTCCCTTGAGGTACAATCGGATTCTCAAATAGAGGATAGCTCTAGTTCCTATTGTCATGGATGTTTTGAAGTTCAAACTTTGAATATGGAACTTGTTCAAAAGCTTGAGAATTTGTTAGAAGAACATGATTTGTTGCAAGATGATAATCTTGTTTTGAAAAATGAATTAAAAGATTTATGTTCTAATTTTGAATTAATGTTGCAAGAGAAGGAAGAGATTGCAAGTGAATGTGACTCACTTAAATCTCAACTCGAACTTGCTTTAAAGGAAAATGAATTTTTGAAAAACAAAAATGATTGTGATGATGTTGTAAAGCACAATGAGATTTTATCTTCAAAATTAGATTTCACTTTTAAAGAAAATCTCACTTTGAAAAATGATATTGATGCAATTACAAAAGAATTGGATTTGGTTTTGATTAAAAATAAATCTTTACAAAATGAGATTGATATTCATGTTTGTCATGCTAGTGTAGCTTCTTGTTCTAGTACACCTATTGCATGCTCCACTTTATCTTCTAGAATGAAAATGATATTAATAATTTGAAGAAAGTGTTGAATGTTTAGGCTCCACTTTGAGCCATTGTGCCATGAACCACACTCGTTTGGAATCCTTGATTCGCAAGAAACAAGTTCCAACTATGCATGGACACCCATCACGGCATACACATGCTTTACATGATCATCACCATCATATGTATGCTCACGTGTACACATGTACACACTGTGGTCGAAAAGGCCACCTTGCTAGATTTTGTTATGATCTTTTACATGTTAAAAATTTAGCAACTAATCTTGTTTGGGTTAGAAAAGATATTAACCCCCATGGACCCACAAGAAAATGGGTACCAAGATCCACCTCTTTGATGTTTGATGTAGGTGGAGGCTCTCGCATTACGTGAGAGATTTGGTGCCTTGAGGTGGATGCGTTCTAAGCCTAAAAGAAAATCATTTGGATGCTTCACACTCAAGGGAATTAGGTGGAGAGGACCACCATGTTTTGGAGATCTAGAGATGTACCTTCATCGTTTTGGTATCATTCTCTAACTCCCATTTTTATTTGCATGCTTTTCATGTTCATCTTTTGATAGCATGTTATGTTTGTAGTTCATTATGCTTATGCCATGTTGAATAGATTAGTGTTATACATGTTTATTTCTTGAGCACCCATGCTTTATATGGATCTTATCTTTGTGTTCTCACCTTGTTTAGTACTATCATGTATGCCCTAGATCTAATGTACATGCATATACATAATGATCATATGGATGTTTATGATGTTTTGGATGACTCATGTTTTGATTAGTATGATATTTGTCATGTTTATTAGACTTATGCTTTACATGATTAATGGTTGAGACACCCATGTTTAGTATGGACCCATATTTTGTGTTCTCTTTATGTTTAGCTATCATGTTAATCATAGATCTAATGCACATGTCTTGTCATGCTAATCATATGGTTGACTTTGACATTTTGTTTTAATAATTCGTGTTTTGATTATTATGTTTATCATGTTGGATTATGATTCCCGTTTTATGCTTCATGTTTTGACTACTTACTTGAATGATAATTTTCATTAAAACTAGAATTTATACTTGTACAACGAGTGAGCTACAAATAGACCTTTATATATGTTTGTGCTTGAACGCTCATTTGTATTCACTTGATGTACTAGTATAGCCTAGTTTTGATGATTCTTACATTTGACTTGTATTCACTATTTTGCATGTTTTGTTTTAACTTCATGTATATGTACATCTTGTCTAAACTATCATCTATACATATACATCCTTGAGCCACGTGCCTTCATGCATATAATTTGTGGACTCATTGTGTTTAGGATATGTATGTATACTTTAGTTTGTACATGACATACATATGCCTTGAAGTTTTAAATCGTTTGGATGAATTTCATGTTTTCTAAGTGATTTCACATTTATGATGAATTTCATTTTTTTAAAGATGATTTCAATTGGTGATTTCACAATGAATTTCATATGAGCTTGATTGTCCATTTTCATGTTGATATGTTTCACACAACACTTGTACACTCACCCTATTTAATGTTTTCTCATGACTTAGTTTTCATGAGTACAAATTGTGCTATATGGATTTTTGAGTGTTTTAGTGCCATGTGGTTTACATGCGTCTTCATGAAAAATATTTTTATTTGAAGGATCTCATACTAGTTGATTCATATAACTAGTTGTGTTATTCTTCATTTGGTAGTGATTTTCAAACGTACTCTACTTTCAAATCTATTTTTGAAAACCCCTACCATCTATGGGCGGTTGGATGGGAGATCATGCTCATGTATGCTTTATAATGAAAATCATTTTAAACTTAAACATGATTGGGTGGTAGTTGATATGAGATATACACTTGATCTTATTGTTGTTTCAATTGGTATCATTGAATTCTTTCAATTGGTATCAATCTTGACATCCTTTTGTATACTCATATATGTTTTGTTTATATATGTATGCTTACACTTCATTTAGTATCAATTTCAATTGGTATCTATTTCTTACATACATATATAGATGATTTATTTGTGCTTATTATATCCCTATATCTTGAAGCACAAATTTGTTTATGATAAGCTTGATTTTTTTTAATGACCATCATTTTCAATTGATTCAATCTTCAATTGGTATCATTGTGTTTTTCAATTGGTATCATGTGTTTTATTTTCAATATGTTTTAATTTCAATTGGTATCATATTTGTTTTCAATGCCCTTCTTACTTTCAATTGGTAATTGGTAGGCATTTCTTAAATGTTTTTATGTTCACTTTCTTTTGGTATCATAATGCACTTCAATGACACATTTTTTTAATTGGTATCATTTTTGGTGTCACCCCTTGAAGTAGTTTATTGATTCTTTGTTTCATATATTTAGGGGGAGAAGAATTCTTATCTATTTTGTTTTTACCCCTTTGTTGATGATTGACAAAAAGGGGGAGAAAAATTTGGAGTTGATATGCATGAGTTTTCAGTTTTATGTTCATTTCATCTCCATTGGTATCAAGAGCATTATGAGTTTTGTTTTTATTAATATCCATTGGTATCAAGAGCATTATGAGTTTGTTTTTATTAGTATCAAGAGTTTTGTTTGGTAAGTTATTTGTTTTGTTTTAATTGGAATCAAGAGCATGTTTCATATGCATATTCATGTTTCATATGCATATTTGTTTTAATTGGAATCAAGAGCATGTTTCATATGCATATTCATGTTTCATATGCATATTCATTTTATGTCAAGAACCTTGTTTATATGCATCTTATTGTTTGTTTATTCCTATGCATGAGTTAAGGGGAGCTTCTTTGAAGCTTTACTTTAATCCATGCATATATAACTCCATGAGTTTTGTCATCATCAAAAAGGGGGAGATTGTTGGCCAAAGGCCTTCCACTCTAGTTTTGATAATGATTAACTCATATAGTTATGTGTACTAATAATCTTGTGATTTTAGTTTCAGATCATTAACCAAGATATTAGTTGGTGTTTAGCTTCAACAAGATGATTTGGAGCTTGCACATGTTGATTCAAGAGCCGCGCATCAAAGATATATATAGCACTTGCCCGGTGAATCAAGAGTTTTTGGATCGAGCCGACTTGGAGATTGCGCTCTAGCTTGGAGTTTGCGCTCTACAAGAAGACTTAGGTATCCATAGTTTTAGTTTGGGTTTAGATCCTAATTGTAAAGATTAGTATAGTATGATAAGCTTAAGTTCACAACACACGTTTCATGTTTTGGTTTTCGGTTTTAGGTTTAACCGATCTTGGTTTTCATGAATAGATTTTATATCAAAACAAGTTTACATAGTTTATGTATATTAGATTTGTTCTATATACATGCATGCTTCAATTGTTTAAACAAACTTAGTTTGATAATCTACTTCATGAGTTTTATGTTTGATATTTATAACAAAACATATTTTTGGACTTAATGACAAAAATCATGATATATACATGTTTCATGTATATTGGATTTCTATCCATATGCATCATGCTTCAAAATGTTTAAATATCATAGTTTTGTATTATGGATGAGTTTTGGACAAAAGGTATTCTCTATTCAAGATTCCAAGTTTTAGAAAATACAAGTTTTGGTTTTTGGTAAAAATAATATGCTACAAAAATAGTTCATGTTGATTGATATTTGAGCTAAACTTTTTATCACAAGTTTATATATCAATGCAAAATGCAAAAACTATTTTTGGGGATTTTTACAAGAGTTAAAAGATTTATTGGAATATTTTTTACCTCAGTTTTCTGACCTATTTGCTGCCTGCCAGGCAAGGTCGGTCGACCGCACGGTCGACCGCACCAAGTAGCCAGTCGACCGGGCGGTCGACCGACGTGCACAGAAACGTGCACGCTGGCTACAGCCTTGGCCTGTCGACCGAGCGGTCGACCGACTGAGAGCAGTTTGCTCTCGGTTTGTTTGGGTCGACCGGGCGGTCGACCGGGTGTTGCAACGTTCAAAATTTGAACGTTGGGCGGTCGACCGGCCGGTCGACCGACAGGCTATTTCTGGCCGTTTGAACTGTCAACTGCTAGTTTCCTAAATGGGCTATAAATACCCCATTTGCAAGAGTTTTTCTCTAAGGTTTTTGGTGCGAATTTTTCATACTCTCTGGTGTTTTTGCTGCAATTAAAAGAAGTTTTTGAACTCATATTGAACAATCTATTTTGAGGTTTTTGCTAGGGTTTGGAAAATCAAAGAAGAGGTTTTTTGGGAAAAGCTTTTGATTGAACTTCACCATCTTGATTTTTATTGTTTTCCAAGGATTTTTCTTTGTGATTTTGATTTCTATTCCATTGGTTTTCTCCACACTTGAGCTAAAATCTACTATCTTCTCTATAGGATTTTGTGTGGGAAAAAGAGATTGTTTTGTGGTTGTTGTTTGAAACCACTAAGTTGTAAACCCAATTCTTGCTTTGTGCCATTTCCCTCATTGTGTTGAGGAGGTTGTGCAACTTGGTTGTGAGGTGTTTTGTGTAAGCTTGGTGCTAATCCCTCAAGTTGTGAGGTGATTGTTTGTTGGATTGGAGGAGTGCCTCAAGGAGGAGGTTGTGTTTGTAAGGAAGGGAGTTGGGAACTCCTTGTAATTGTGATTGCCCCAAATCCTCGGTGGAGGTTCCCTTTGTGGGAGTCCTTTGTGGACAAGCTAGTGGATTGAAATCCTTCGTGTGTCGAAGGCGGGGATGTAGAGCTGGGTGCTCGAACCTCGGAACATATCTCTTTGTTTGCGCTTGATCCATTGACTCTTGCTCTCTCTCTTTACTTTGTGCAAATTGTTATATCTTGTACTTGCTTGTGTGTGCATCATTATAGTAATTGCAATTAGTTTTTTAAATTCCGCATTAAGTTCACTAGATTAGCATCGTCACCTATTCACCCCCCCCTCTAGGTGACTTTCAAGTGCTAATCTAAAACTAAATGCAAAACTAAGTGCGCTAAATGCGGAAGCTAATACAAATTATGCACAAACTAATACAATACAACAAGTGTAGCCGAATTTCCCTTGCGAGGCTCTGGACTAACTCCCCTTGATTTCCCTTAAAATGGGTTGAGGCGCTATGTGAAGCTCTTATTGGATGAGTATAAGTTGGGTACACACACACACAAGCAATCCAAGCAATGTGCACACACAATCAAGCCAAGCAATCAAGGATATAGCAATATGGATTATGCAAGGCACAACACAAGCAAATAAATTTGATATGACAAGATGAATTATGCTCAACACAAGCAAATAAGATATGAATGAAGTATGATGCTTTGCACAAATGTAAAGAGAGAGAGTTTAGAGACAAGTGGATCAAACGCAAACACAAAGATATGTTTCGAGGTTCGAGCACCCTTGCTCTACATCCCCGCCTACACCACCGTGTAGGATTTCCAATCCACTATACTGTCCACCGAGGACTCCCACCGAGGGAACCTTCACCGAGAAGGATTTGTACAACAATGGAGTACCTAACTCCTCTCTCAAACAACCACCTCACAACCGAGGGGTAGGCCCGTAGCCAAATACAACAACAACAACAACCAACACCTCTACCGAAGAGGGTTTACAAACAAACTCAATCACCTCACACTTGAGGGATACACACCAATCACCCGATCACCTCTACCGAAGAGGGATACAACAAGCATAAGGGTGTACAACTTAGAGGTAACAACAACAACCTCAAAACTCTCTCTTTTCTTTTCTCTTTCCACAAAACAAGGATCCTAAAAAGATTAGGATAGGTGATAGCTCAAGTGTGGAAAACTAGGTGTTTTTGGAAACAAGCAACAAAGAAAAACTAATTGGGAAGTCTCTTGTAAAAGATAGAAAATGCAAGATCAAATCAAAATCCCAAAACCTAGTTTTCTTTGATTTTCCAAAAACCCAAAATAATGAAGATGAGAAGTTTTAAAGCCCATAAACTCTTTTTAAAACTCTTTTAAACACCTCAGAAAACTGGAATTTTTCCTCTTCAAAACTTAGCCAAAATCCCCAAAGAGATGGGGTTTATATAGGCCCATCAGAAAACTAGCCGTTAGGCTAAGCTGGCAGCCTGACAGGCTGCCGGTCGACCGACCCGGTCGACCGCCAACGGTCAGAAATATGACCGTTGGGCAACTGCGGTCGACCGGCCCGGTCGACCCAAACAAACAGAGAGCAGAGCTCTCATCCCGGTCGACCGGCACGGTCGACCCAAACAACCCGAGAGCAGAGCTCTCAGACCCGGTCGACCGGCTCGGTCGACCGTCCCAGTGACTCCAAATGTGCACAGATCTGTGCACGTCCGGTCGACCGGCCCGGTCGACCGGACATCAGCCAAGTCGACTAATAACCTGGCTTAGTCGACTGGTTGAGTCTGGAACTGAAAACTGGGTCAGAAAACTTGGGAAAAATATTTTATAAAAATCTTTTAACACTTCTAAAAAAATCACCAAAAATAGTTTTATCATTTTATATGGAAACACAAACTTGTGATAAAAATTTCAAGACATATATTAATCATATCATTCATTTTTGTGTCTTGCCAAGTTTATCAAAAACCAACACTTGTATTTTTGTCAAACTTGATTTTTCCAAAACATGAATAGGATAGTCAAAATAAGTTTGTCTAGCAACTTTAAAGCATGTATGTATATTTAGAACATATCTAATATACATAGAAATAAAGTAAACTTGTTTTGATCTACTATCCATGAAAACCAAAATCCAAATCATGAACGTGTGTGTTATGCACTTGAGCATATCAACTATACTAAACTTTACAATTGGATCTAAACACACTAACTAAACTATGGATACCTAAGTCTTTGTGTCATCAAGAAGACTTGCTCCAAAACTCCATCCATGGGCTAGGCAATGTGTGATCTTGAAGCTTTGGCCCTGGAATCATCATGAAAAGCTTTTAAACACTTGTTGAAGCTAATCACCACTAATATCTTGGTTAATGATCTGAAACTTAAACAACACAAGATTATTAGTAAACATAACTACATGAGTTAATCATCATCAAAACTAGGGTGGAAGGCCTTTGGGCCAACACAAAGATCACAAATAATCTTTTGGTGTTCTAAAGAGATCACAAACAAAGCTTCTCACAGTACAAGATCCTAGAGGATAGCTTGTGAATGAAATGCTCAAGTATGTGAGCGCACAAAGTTTTTGGAAAAGAAAACACAAAGAAAATACTGGAAAAAAAACTTCTTGATAAATATGAAATTGAAGAAAAAATAGAATTCCCAGAACTTGTATTTCTTTGATTTTTCCAAAACTTTGAAAATAAATAAAGATAGAAAGATTAAAGCTCTAAACTTGTTTTGAAAATTATTAAAAACTCTGTAGAAGATGAAAATTTGGCTCTCAAAAATCTTGTCTAAAACTAGCCTCAAGGACCCCAATTTATAGGAGGTCCAGAATATAGCCGTCGGGGTCCAGAACAAGTCAAAAATGACCTGTCGGTCGACTGCCCGGTCGACCAGCCAACGGTCAGATTTCTGATCATTAGGGCTGTCAATCAACAGGTCGGTCGACTGCCCAAGGCACAGTGAGAAATTTCTCACTGTCGGTCGATCGCTCGGTCGACCGAGACCAGAACCAGAGAGCAACCTCTCTGGTCGGTCGATCGTTCGGTCGACTGTGGCCAGATCTAAAGAGCAAGCTCTCTAGATCGGTCGACCGTTGCGGTCGACCAGCCCAATGGCCAAGGGCTTGTGCACGTTCTGTACACATCGGTCGACCACGCCACTGGATCGATCGACCGGTCGGTCGAATGCCAGGCAGCCCAGAACAGGGTTATAGGTTGGAAATATTGACTTTTAAATACCTATAAAATCTGATAAAACTTCATAAATTCTAAAAAAATAAATTTATGTATATATTTTAATTACAAATAGTGTGATCAAAAATCAACACTTATTACAAACTATTTGAACTAATTTTGAGGTATGAAAATTAAGTTTTAAACCGAACACCGTATTTTCCAAAACTTAGATTTTGAAATGAAAATTCTTTTTCTCCAAAACTTGTATAAATAAAAAAAATAAGATATTTGAAACACATTTGAAGTATAGTGTGTATGGATAGAATCTAATACACAATAACTGATATATCTATGTTATTGACATTAAATCCAAAATAAGTTTTGATAAAAATAAAACTTTAAAACCAAGAACTAGAATCATCAAAATAAGTTTTTCGACTTTATGAACCAAACAATATATATGGATAAAATCCAATATACACATAAACCATATACATTTCTTTTGATTCTATCTGTTCATGAAAAACAATATATATTCTTCAAAATCCAAAACGGTTAAACCGATGTCAAAACTAGTGAACTTGTGTGTGTATACCTGAGCATATTAAAACTAAACATCCTTACACATGATCTAAACAAAAACTATACAAACCTAAACCGAAGTCTTCTCGTCGATCTTCATCTTCAAGATGACTCGATCCAAACACGATCCATGAGCTTGACTTCAACTTGAGTTCTAGATGCGATCTTGATGCGCGAGCTCTTGAATCAACACATCTTAGCTTCAAAACTCAACTTTAAATCCTTTGTTGAAGCTAAACACCTACTAAGATCTTGATCAATATCTCAAACTAT
Source organism: Agave tequilana (assembly GCA_038442645.1). Classification (NCBI taxonomy): domain Eukaryota; kingdom Viridiplantae; phylum Streptophyta; class Magnoliopsida; order Asparagales; family Asparagaceae; genus Agave; species Agave tequilana. The sequence continues at coordinate 14,299 of JAVJIF010020372.1, read as the reverse complement.
AAAACACAAGATTATTAGTAACTTAACTTTATAAGTTAGTCATCATCAAAATTAAGGTGAAGAGCCTTTAGTGTGGGCCCAAGGGTACAATCACCCGTTTTAGTGTGTTTTGATGATTACAAAACATATATAGTTATTTGTACTAATCATGTTTGTTGTTTAAGTGTGTTTCAGGGTTCTAATGAAACTAGAAGGTTTCTTCCCTAAAGGAAGGTGTTTTGACTCAAGTCACCTCAATTCGGGCTCAAGAATCAAGCCTTCAAGATCATATGGAGAAGCCCACTTGAAGAACTTATAGTCCTTAGAACCAATGTAAGAAATAGTTTGTTAAAGTTTGAGTTTTAAAAATTGGCTCTAGGATACACACACACATTTTTGTATATAAGTTTTCATGTTTAAAGCTTTTGTTTCTAAGTTTCATGCCTTAGTACATATACATGATTCCAACTTCTTACACAATGACTATCTTGTTTAAATCATGTATGTATACTCTTTCTAGCATGATACTTAGCTATCCTTACTTCAAAATGTTTTTACAAAAAAAATTCCAAGTTCTGTCTCTTGTTGTGTTTCTATTTCAGGCAAGACCGGCCGACCGGACCGGTCGACCGGCGCTTGTATCAGGACGTGCACGCTTGTGCATGTCTGTCGGCCGACCGCCGGGTCGACCGACTGAAAGCAATTTTGCTCTCGGGTTTTCTGGGTCGACCGGCCGGTCGACTGCCTTCAGGAAACTGTGTTTTATTTTAGAGGACGGTCGACCGAGCGGTCGACCCGAGCCCAACGGCTCCTTGCCAGCAGGGCGGACGGCCGACCGTACCGGTCGACCGCCAGGCCTGCAAAGTGCCAACGGCTCTTTCCTCTTTAGTGCAATCTGAATTCTGTTTTCTTAATCTGTTTTTGGCAGACTTTTTGTGAGTTTTTGGAGAACTTTTTCAGATCAAATAAACTTAAAATAAATTGTTTTTAACCTATTCCTCTCCCTATAAATAGAGGAAAATAGGCTCTTGCAAAATACCAAGAAAAAACTTAAGTTTTCAAAGTTTTAAAAAGAGAAGAAAAGTGTTTAAAGCTCTCCATTTTCCCATTCATTCTTAAGCTTGTTTCAGTTGTGTTTTCTAGCAAAAATCATTCTACAACTGAGTTTTTCTCACTACACTTCTTAGAGCCAAATTCCCTACTCAATCTATAAGAAAGTTGTAAGAGAGAAGTGTTTGTAAAGAGTTTGTGATCTTTTTAGAGATCACTTGGCTACTTGTTATTCTTTGTTCATCTTGTGGATACACCTCTTCGGTAGAGGTTCTTGTAAGTGGTGGAGCTCGGTACTCCGGTCTTTGGTAGACCTTGTAAGCATCCTCGGTGGATAGTGGAAACCCTTCACGGAGGTGAAGGCGGGGAGTAGAGCAGTGGCTCGAACCTCGAAACAAATACTTATGTTTGCGATTGTCTTTTGCCCTTGCTCTCTATTTCGCTTTTACCTTCAATTGCTATCCTTTACTCATTGTTTCTAGTTGTGATATTGCTTTCATTACTTGTGATATATCTAGTGTGCACATCATCATTGCACATTTTTCATTTCTAGATATATTGTCGATCATAACTCATACAACAAGATTGCAATACGCACCTCCAACTCTTATTTAGAGGAATCACGAGGAAGGAGTTCAGAACCCTTCACCGGGTATTCGGCTCTTAGTCTTGTTTTGAGTGATCGTTGCATCATTCTTTTAAAAAGATTGTTAGATTAGCATTTACACCTATTCACCGCCCCTCTAGGTGTTTTTCAATTGGTATCAGAGCATAGGTCTCTAGGCTCTTGGCTTAACAACCTTAGAGAGATCCTCTATTTGCTAATCACTTCATTCATTTTTCATTCACTCTCACTTAGTAAAAATGGCCGATGGTATTAAGACCCCTGCTAAGTTTGATGGACTTAACTTTCCCATATGGAAGGTTAAGATGACCGTTTTCTTGCAATCTCTAGGAAGTCGAGTTGCAAAGGCCGTGACCAAACCCTTTAGTGCACCCCCCGGTGATGAATCCACTTGGTCCAAAATTGAGACTAAGGAATTTGATGCCAATGCTAGGGCTCATTATGCACTACTTCAAGCCCTCAATGATGATGACATTGCTAGAGTCATCCATTACAAATCCGCATTTGAGATTTGGACACACTTGCTAGTGACACATGAGGGGACTTCACAAGTGAAGAGGGCTACGATAGACCTTCTTCGATCCCAATATGAGAACTTTTGCATGCAAGAGAATGAAACCATAGATGATATGGTTACAAAATTTACAAAAATCACTAATGGACTTTCTTCTCTAGGTGATGGTATCGACAACGACCAAAGAGTAAGAAAGATCATCCGGGCTCTTCCTCCTTCATGGGAAGTGAAGCAACTACCTTGAAGGAACTCAATGACAAGGAGGAGATGGAGCTAATTGGTCTCATTGGGAACCTCAAAACCCATGAGATGGAGAGAAAAGCTAGGGAGGACATGGCTCCTTCCAAAAAGAAGAAAATAGCCTTCAAATGTCAATCCACACACTCCGACGACGACGATGAAGAAGAAGATGACGAAGAGCTCTCACTTCTTGTAAAGAACGTCCGGAGGATGTACAACAAGGCTAAATTCCAAGGAAGAAGGAGATGGCAAGGAGGCAAAGAAGAAAGAAAAATTATTTGCTTCAATTGCCAAAGACCGGGTCACATTGTTGCGGAGTACCCGGATAAAGCAAAGCCTTCCACTTCCAAGAAGCCCTTCAAGAAGAAAGCAATGAAGGCTACATGGGATTACGAGAGCGAATCCGAGGAGGAAATCGACACCGCCAACATGTGCTTCATGGCAAATGAAAGCACAAGCAAGGTAACCCCTTCCACTTCTTTTAATGATGAACTTTCCATGGATGAACTAGGAGAAGCTTTTGTAGAATTATCACATAACTATGATTTTCTAAAGAAAAAGTACTTAAAAATGAAGAAGGAAAATGAGTCTCTTAATCATCAAGTATTTACCCTTTCTAAAGAAAAAGATGACTTGCTCTCTACTTTAGTTACTACTCAAAATGATTTTGATAAATACAAGATTTCTTGTAAAGGCAAGTCCCCACTAGTTGATTCTAATGAAATTTCCATGCTTAAAGAAAGAATAGATTCATTAGGAATTGTTTTGAAAGATTGTGAGTTTGATAAGAAGAAGATTGAGGCCATGTTTCCTAAGAAACAAGCCCCTAAGAAAAATGCTTTCCATGCTCATGCTCATGTTCATACCACACAACCCTTACATCGTGGCAAACCCCAAAACATGCTCACACTTCACACACACATCATGCATTCATGTATGGTAAAGTGTTTTCATGTTCACATTGTGGGCGTAAAGGACACCTAGCTAATTTTTGCTATGATAGACTTAATGCATCTCGTCATAATGTTTGGGTTCGAAACACTAACTTTCAAGGACCCAAGAAAATTTGGGTACCAAAATTAATGAATTTGTTAAATGATGTAGGTACCTTCCAAAGCCCAACGACGTAGAGGATTGTGGTATCTTGATAGTGGTTGCTCAAGGCACATGACTTGGGACATCAACAACTTTGCAACCCTATCAAGATACGTTGAAGGTGGCACCGTCACCTTCGGAGATGATGCCAAGGGTAAAATCATTGGTATTGGTAATGTTAAACTTGGTACATCCCCTTAATAGAAAATATAGTTTTAGTTGATGGCCTCAAGCATAATCTCTTGAGTGTTAGTCAACTTTGTGATAAAGGTTTTGATATTGTTTTTGATAATATAGTTTGTAAAGTAATTGATAGAATATCTAATACTTGTGTGTTTTCCGGTTTTCGTGAAAATAACGTTTATATGATTGATATGTCTAATATGTCTTGTAATATTACTTGTTTAAAAGCCCTCGATGATGACTCTTGGTTGTGGCATAGAAGATTAAGCCACATTTCTTTTCACCTTATATCTAGGTTAAACACAAAGGAAATGGTGAAAGGTATTCCTTGCTTGAATTTTGAAAAGGACCGGGTTTGTGACGCATGTCAATTTGAGAAACAAACCAAGTCTTCTTTCAAGTCAATCAAGGATATCATGACATCACGTCCCTTGGAGTTAATCCATATGGATTTATTTGGTCCTATTCAAACCAAAAGTCTAAGTGGGAATCGGTTTGCATTTGTTTTGGTTGATGACTTTTCACGTTTTACTTGGGTTTTCTTTCTTGAACACACAAAACCAAGCCTTTTCACATTTTCAAGCCTTTAAGAAAGAGTTGAAAAGGAAAAGGATACTTCAATTTTAAGAATAAGAAGTGATAGAGGAGGTGAGTTCATTAACCTACCCTTTACCATTTTTGTGAAGAACGAGGAATTAAGCATGAACTATCTTGTCCTAGAACTCCACAACAAAATGGAGTAGTTGAACGAAAAAATAGAACATTACAAGAGATGGCTAGGACAATGCTTAGTGAATATGGTCTACCACATTATTTGTGGGCCGAGGCCGTTAATACATCATGCTATATATCAAATCGTGTTTTCTTGTGTAAAAATACTTCAAAAACTCTTTTGAAATGTACTTTTCTAGAAAACTAAATGTTTCATATTTCAAGGTTTTTGGATGCAAGTGCTTTGTTTTAAATACGAAAGATAATTTAGGAAAATTTGATGCTAGATCTTATGAGGCTATTTTTGTTGGTTATTCTAACACTAGCAAGGCTTATAGAATCTTCAATAGATCATCTTTGACTATTGAGGAATCTATACATGTTAAGTTTGAAGAATCTAACTTGTTTGTTAAGAATGTTGTAGAAATAGATGCATTGGATGAAGGCTTGGAGAAAGTGACCTTGGAGGATACACCTACTATGGGAGACAAGCCAAAGGATGATGAAGGAAGTGAAGCTAAAGTAGAAGAGGCTCAAGGAAATGAAAATCAAGCAGATGAAGTGGAGCCTACTCAACAACTTCCAATGGATTGGAGATACAATCCTCATCATCCCAAGGACCTCGTCATAGGTGAAGTATCAAAAGGGGTAACCACTCGCTCTAAACTTCATGATTTTTGTGGTCATTATGCATTTATTTCTCATGTTGAACCCAAGAACGTCCTCGAAGCTGAGGCCGATTCATATTGGTTGCTTGTCATGCAAGAGGAGCTCAATCAATTTGAGCGCAACCAAGTTTGGTACCTTGTTCCTATGCCCCACGATAGACCAACGATTGGTACTAAGTGGATCTTTAAGAACAAGTTGGATGAATCGGGTAACGTAGTTAGAAACAAAGCTAGGTTAGTTGCCCAAGGTTACACTCAAATCGAAGGAATCGATTTTGAAGAAACCTTTGCACCCGTAGCACGGCTTGAAGCCATACGGATGACACTTGCATTTGCATCATATAAAGATTTTAAATTGTTTCAAATGGATGTTAAAAGTGCTTTTCTAAATGGTTTTATTGAAGAGGAGGTGTATGTTGAACAACCCCCCGGGTTTGTTGATCCTACACATCCGGATTTTGTGTTTAAATTAGATAAAGCTCTTTATAGTTTAAAACAAGCTCCTAGGGCTTGGTATGAAAGACTTTCTTCATTTTTAATTTCAAATGGTTTTAAGAATGAAAAATTGACACAACTTTGTTTACAAAACATGTCGAAAATGATATTCTTATTGTGCAAATTTATGTAGATGATATTATTTGGTTCTACTAATGAATCTCTTTGCCAAGTTTTTAAATCATGCATGAAGGAAGAATTTGAAATGTCTATGATGGGGGAACTCAACTATTTCCTTGGATTCCAAATCAAGCAAAGGAAGGATGGGATCTTCATCAATCAAGCCAAGTACACAAAGGAACTAATCAAAAGGTTCGGGCTTGAAGGATCTAAAGTGAGCAAAACTCCCATGGCAACAACCACAAAGCTTGATAAGGATGAACAAGGTAAAAGTGTAGACATTAAACTTTATCGTAGCATGATAGGTAGTTTGTTATATTTAACGGCTAGTATTCCGGATATTATGTTTTCGGTTTGTCTTTGTGCACGTTTTCAATCTTGTCCTAAAGAGTCTCACATAATTGCGGTTAAACGTATAATTAGATACCTTAAGGGCACTATTGAAATGGTTTTGTGGTATCCAAAAACCGGTCAATTTCAATGACGAGTTTTTCGGATGCCGACTATGCAGGTTGTAGGGTAGATAGGAAGAGCACAAGTGAAACATGTCAATTCCTAGGTAATTGTCTTGTATCTTGGTCTTCCAAAAAGCAAAATTCGGTAGCCCTTTCAACCGCCGAGGCGGAGTATGTTGCAGCCGGAGCTTGTTGTGCACAAGTTCTTGGATGAAACATACTCTCCTTGACTATGATCTGCATTTTGATCATGTTAAAATATTTTGTGATAATACTAGTACAATTCATATGACAAAGAATGCAAATCAACATAGTAAAACCAAACACATTGACATTAGATATCACTTTCTTAGAGATCATTATGAGAAAGGTGATATTGATATTGATTATGTTTCTACCGATTTTCAATTGCCGATATTTTTACTAAACCTTTAGATTATGCTAGATTCTCTTTTATTTGTGATGAGTTGAATGTTTGCATTATGGATTCTTAAAGATAATTTTTTTTATTTTGTTTGTTTTGTTTAACCCTTTTTGATGTATGACAAAAGGGGGAGAAAAAGAATAAGTTTGTTGTTTATTGCTTAAAAAGAATAAGTTTGTATTTAAGTTTTTGACAAAACTATTGTGTTTTCAATGCTTTATGTATCTTACTTATCATAGTCATTCTTTATACATAGCATTATTTGAGGGGGAGCTTTCCAAGCTCTTCTTCCTTTTTGTTTAAATAACTTAACGTTTTGTCATCATCAAAAAGGGGAGATTGTTGGCCCAAGGGTACAATCACCCGTTTTAGTGTGTTTTGATGATTACAAAACATATATAGTTATTTGTACTAATCATGTTTGTTGTTTAAGTGTGTTTCAGGGTTCTAATGAAACTAGAAGGTTTCTTCCCTAAAGGAAGGTGTTTTGACTCAAGTCACCTCAATTCGGGCTCAAGAATCAAGCCTTCAAGACCATATGGAGAAGCCCACTTGAAGAACTTGTAGTCCTTAGAACCAATATAAGAAATAGTTTGTTAAAGTTTGAGTTTTGAAAATTGGCTCTAGGATACACACACACATTTTTGTATATAAGTTTTCATGTTTAAAGCTTTTGTTTCTAAGTTTCATGCCTTAGTACATATACATGATTCCAACTTCTTACACAATGAATATCTTGTTTAAATAATGTATGTATACTCTTTCTAGCATGATACTTAGCTATCCTTACTTCAAAATGTTTTTACAAAAAAAATTCCAAGTTCTGTCTCTTGCTGTGTTTCTGTTTCAGGCAAGACCGGCCGACCGGACCGGTCGACCGGCGCTTGTATCAGGACGTGCATGCTTGTGCATGTCTGTCGGCCGACCGCAGGTCGACCGACTGAAAGCAATTTTGCTCTCGGGTTTTCTGGGTCGACCGGCCGGTCGACTGCCTTCAGGAAACTGTGTTTTATTTTAGAGGACGGTTGACCGAGCGGTCGACCCGAGCCCAACGGCTCCTTGCCAGCAGGGCGGACGGCCGACCGTACCGGTCGACCGCCAGGCCTGCAAAGTGCCAACGGCTCTTTCCTCTTTGGTGCAATCTGAATTCTGTTTTCTTAATCTGTTTTTGGCAGACTTTTTCTGAGTTTTTGGAGAACTTTTCCAGATCAAATAAGCTTAAAATAAATTGTTTTTAACCTATTCCTCTCCCTATAAATAGAGGAAAATAGGCTCTTGCAAAATACCAAGAAAAATCCTTAAGTTTTCAAAGTTTTAAAAAGAGAAGAAAAGTGTTTAAAGCTCTCCATTTTCCCATTCATTCTTGAGCTTGTTTTCAGTTGTGTTTTCTAGCAAAAATCATTCTACAACTGAGTTTTTCTCACTACACTTCTTAGAGCCAAATTCCCTACTCAATCTATAAGAAAGTTGTAAAGAGAGAAGTGTTTGTAAAGAGTTTGTGATCTTTAAGAGATCACTTGGCTACTTGTTATTCTTTGTTCATCTTGTGGATACACCTCTTCGGTAGAGATTCTTGTAAGTGGTGGAGCTCGGTGCTCCGGTCTTTGGTAGACCTTGTAAGCATCCTCGGTGGATAGTGGAAACCCTTCACGGAGGTGAAGGAGGTGAGTAGAGCAGTGGCTCGAACCTCGAAACAAATACTTATGTTTGCGATTGTCTTTTGCCCTTGCTCTCTATTTCGCTTTTACCTTCAATTGCTATCCTTTACTCATTGTTTCTAGTTTGTGATATTGCTTTCATTACTTGTGATATATCTAGTGTGCACATCATCATTGCACATTTTTCATTTCTAGATATATTGTCGATCATAACTCATACAACAAGATTGCAATACGCACCTCCAACTCTTATTTAGAGGAATCACGAGGAAGGAGTTCAGAACTCTTCACCGGGTATTCGGCTCTTAGTCTTGTTTTGAGTGATCGTTGCATCATTCTTTTAAAAAGATTGTTAGATTAGCATTTACACCTATTCACCGCCCCTCTAGGTGTTTTTCAATTGGTATCAGAGCATAGGTCTCTAGGCTCTTGGCTTAACAACCTTAGAGAGATCCTCTATTTGCTAATCACTTCATTCATTTTCATTCACTCTCACTTAGTAAAAATGGCCGATGGTATTAAGACCCCTCCTAAGTTTGATGGACTTAACTTTCCCATATGGAAGGTTAAGATGACCGTTTTCTTGCAATCTCTAGGAAGTCGAGTTGCAAAGGCCGTGACCAAACCTTTAGTGCACCCCCGGTGATGAATCCACTTGGTCCAAAATTGAGACTAAGGAATTTGATGCCAATGCTAGGGCTCATTATGCACTACTTCAAGCCTCAATGATGATGACATTGCTAGAGTCATCCATTGCAAATCCGCATTTGAGATTTGGACACACTTGCTAGTGACACATGAGGGGACTTCACAAGTGAAGAGGGCTAAGATAGACCTTCTTCGATCCCAATATGAGAACTTTGCATGCAAGAGAATGAAACCATAGATGATATGGTTACAAAATTTACAAAAATCACTAATGGACTTTCTTCTCTAGGTGATGGTATCGACAACGACCAAGAGTAAGAAAGATCATCCGGGCTCTTCCTCCTTCATGGGAAGTGAAGCAACTACCTTGAAGGAACTCAATGACAAGGAGGAGATGGAGCTAATTGGTCTCATTGGGAACCTCAAAACCCATGAGATGGAGAGAAAAGCTAGGGAGGACATGGCTCCTCCAAAAAGAAGACAATAGCCTTCCAAATGTCAATCCACACACTCCGACGACGACGATGAAGAAGAAGATGACGAAGAGCTCTCACTTCTTGTAAAGAACGTCCGGAGAGGTACAACAAGGCTAAATTCCAAGGAAGAAGGAGATGGCAAGGAGGCAAAGAAGAAAGAAAAATTATTTGCTTCAATTGTCAAAGACCGGGTCACATTGTTGCGGAGTACCCGGATAAAGCAAAGCCTTCCACTTCCAAGAAGCCCTTCAAGAAGAAAGCAATGAAGGCTACATGGGATTACGAGAGCGAATCCGAGGAGGAAATCGACACCGCCAAACATGTGCTTCATGGCAATGAAAGCACAAGCAAGGTAACCCCTCCACTTCTTTTAATGATGAACTTTCCATGGATGAACTAGGAGAAGCTTTTGTAGAATTATCACATAACTATGATTTTCTAAAGAAAAAAGTACTTAAAAATGAGAAGGAAATGAGTCTCTTAATCATCAAGTATTACCTTTCTAAAGAAAAAGAGACTTGCTCTCTACTTAGTTACTACTCAAAATGATTTGATAAATACAAGATTTCTTGTAAAGGCAAGTCCCCACTAGTTGATTCTAATGAAATTTCCATGCTTAAAGAAAGAATAGATTCATTAGGAATTGTTTGAAAGATTGTGAGTTTGATAAGAAGAAGATTGAGGCCATGTTTCCTAAGAAACAAGCCCCTAAGAAAAATGCTTTCCATGCTCATGCTCATGCTCATGTTCATACCACACAACCTTTACATCGTGGCAAACCCCAAAACATGCTCACACTTCACACACACATCATGCATTCATGTATGGTAAAGTGTTTTCATGTTCACATTGTGGGCGTAAAGGACACCTAGCTAATTTTTGCTATGATAGACTTAATGCATCTCGTCATAATTGTTGGGTTCGAAACACTAACTTCAAGGACCCAAGAAAATTTGGGTACCAAAATCAATGAATTTGTTAAATGATGTAGGTACCTTCCAAAGCCCAAGACGTAGAGGATTGTGGTATCTTGATAGTGGTTGCTCAAGGCCACATGACTTTGGACATCAACACTTTGCAACCCTATCAAGATACGTTGAAGGTGGCACCGTCACCTTCGGAGATGATGCCAAGGGTAAAAATCATTAGTATTGGTAATGTTAAACTTGGTACATCCCCTTAATAGAAAATATAGTTTTAGTTGATGGCCTCAAGCATAATCTCTTGAGTGTTAGTCAACTTTGTGATAAAGGTTTTGATGTTGTTTTTGATAATATAGTTTGTAAAGTAATTGATAGAATATCTAATACTTGTGTGTTTTCGGGTTTTCGTGAAAATAACGTTTAATGATTGATATGTCTAATATGTCTTGTAATATTACTTGTTTAAAAGCCCTCGATGATGACTCTTGGTTGTGGCATAGAAGATTAAGCCACATTTCTTTTCACCTTATATCTAGGTTAAACACAAAGGAAATGGTGAAAGGTATTCCTTGCTTGAATTTTGAAAAGGACCGGGTTTGTGACGCATGTCAATTTGGGAAACAAACCAGTCTTCTTTCAAGTCAACAAGGATATCATGACATCACGTCCCTTGGAGTTATCCATATGGATTTATTTGGTCATTCAAACCAAAGTCTAAGTGGGAATCGGTTTGCATTTGTTTGGTTGATGACTTTTCACGTTTTACTGGGTTTTTCTTTCTTGAACACAAAAACCAAGCCTTTTCACATTTTCAAGCCTTTAAGAAAAGAGTTGAAAAGGAAAAGGATACTTCAATTTTAAGAATAAGAAGTGGTAGAGGAGGTGAGTTCATTAACCTACCCTTTACCACTTTTTGTGAAGAACGAGGAATAAGCATGAACTATCTTGTCTAGAACTCCACAACAAAATGGAGTAGTTGAACGAAAAAATAGAACATTACAAGAGATGGCTAGGACAATGCTTAGTGATATGGTCTACAACATTATTTGTGGCCGAGGCCTTAATACATCATGCTATATATCAAATCGTGTTTCTTGTGTAAAAATACTTCAAAAACCCTTTTGAAATGTACTTTTCTAGAAAACTAAACTGTTCATATTCAAGGTTTTGGATGCAAGTGCTTTGTTTAAATACGAAAGATAATTTAGGAAAATTTGATGCTAGATCTTATGAGGCTATTTTTTTGGGTGGTATTCTAACACTAGCAAGGCTTATAGAATCTTCAATAGATCATCTTTGACTATGAGGAATCTATACATGTTAAGTTTTGAAGAATCTAACTTGTTGTTAAGAATGTTGTAGAAATAGATGCATTGGATGAAGGCTTGGAGAAAGTGACCTGGAGATACACCTACTATGGGAGACAAGCCAAAGGATGATGAAGGAAGTGAAGCTAAAGTAGAAGAGGCTCAAGGAAATGAAAATCAAACAGATGAAGTGGAGCCTACTCAACAACTTCCAATGGATTGGAGATACAATCCTCATCATCCAAGGACCTCGTCATAGGTGAAGTATCAAAGGGGTAACCACCGCTCTAAACTTCATGATTTTTGTGGTCATTATGCATTTATTTCTCATGTTGAACCCAAGCAACGCTCGAACTGAGGCCGATTTCATATTGGTTGTTGTCATGCAAGAGGAGCTCCATCAATTTGAGCGCAACAAGTTTGGCACCTTGTTCCTATGCCCCACGATAGACCAACGATTGGTACTAAGTGGATCTTTAAGAACAAGTTGGATGAATCGGGTAACGTAGTTAGAAACAAGCTAGGTTAGTTGCCCAAGGTTACACTCAAATCGAAGGAATCGATTTGAAGAAAACTTTGCACCCGTAGCACGGCTTGAAGCCATACGGATGACACTTGCATTTGCATCATATAAAGATTTTAAATTGTTTCAAATGGATGTAAAAGTGCTCTAAATGGTTTTATTGAAGAGAGGTGTATGTTGACCAACCCCCGGGTTTGTTGATCCTACACATCAGGATTTTGTGTTTAAATTAGATAAAGCTTTCTTATGGTTTAAAACAAGCTCCTAGGGCTGGTATGAAAGACTTTCTTCATTTTTAATTTCAAATGTTTTAAGAAATGAAAAATTGACACAACTTGGTTTACAAAAAATGTCGAAAATGATATTCTTATTGTGCAAATTTATGTAGATGATATTAGTTTGGTTCTACTAATGAATTCTTTGCCAAGTTTTTAAATCATGCATGAAGGAAGAATTTGAAATGTCTATGATGGGGGAACTCAACTATTTCCTTGGATTCCAAATCAAGCAAAGGAAGGATGGGATCTTCATCAATCAAGCCAAGTACCAAAGGAACTAATCAAAAGGTTCGGGCTTGAAGGATCTAAAGTGAGCAAAACTCCCATGGCAACAACCACAAAGCTTGATAAGGATGAACAGGTAAAAGTGTAGACATTAAACTTTATCGTAGCATGATAGGTAGTTTGTTATATTTAACGGCTAGTATTCGGATATTATGTTTTCGGTTTGTCTTTGTGCACGTTTTCAATCTTGTCCTAAAGAGTCTCACATAATTGCGGTTAAACGTATAATTAGATACCTTAAGGGCACTATTGAAATGGTTTTGTGGTATCCGAAAACCGGTCAATTTTCAATGACGAGTTTTTCGGATGCCGACTATGCAGGTTTGTAGGGTAGATAGGAAGAGCACAACGTGAAACATGTCAATTCCTAGGTAATTGTCTTGTATCTTGGTCTTCCAAAAAGCAAAATCGGTAGCCCTTTCAACCGCTGAGGGGAGTATGTTGCAGCCGGAGTTGTTGTGCACAAGTTCTTTGGATGAAATATACTCTTCCTTGACTATGATCTGCATTTTTGATCATGTTAAAATATTTTGTGATAATACTAGTACAATTCATATGACAAAGAATGCAAATCAACATAGTAAAACCAAACACATTGACATTAGATATCACTTTCTTAGAGATCATTTGAGAAAAGGTGATATTGATATTGATTATGTTTCTACCGATTTTCAACTTGCCGATATTTTACTAAACCTTTAGATTATGCTAGATTCTCTTTTATTTGTGGTGAGTTGAATGTTTGCATTATGGATTCTTAAAGATAATTTTTTTTGTTTTGTTTGTTTGTTTAACCCTTTTTGATGTATGACAAAAAGGGGGAGAAAAAGAATAAGTTTGTTGTTTATTGCTTAAAAAGAATAAGTTTGTATTTAAGTTTTTGACAAAACTATTGTGTTTTCAATGCTTTATGTATCTTACATATTAGTAATTCTTTATACATAGCATTATTTGAGGGGGAGCTTTCCAAGCTCTTCTTCTTTTTTGTTTAAATAACTATACGTTTTGTCATCATCAAAAAGGGGGAGATTGTTGGCCCAAGGGTACAATCACCCGTTTTAGTTTGTGTTTTGATGATTACAAAAACATATATAGTTATTTGTACTAATCATGTTTGTTGTTAAGTGGTTTCAGGGTTCTAATGAAACTAGAAGGTTTTCTTCCCTAAAGGAAGGTGTTTTGACTCAAGTCACCTCAATTCGGGCTCAAGAATCAAGCCTTCAAGACCCATATGGAGAAGCCCACTTGAAGAACTTGTAGTCCTTAGAACCAATATAAGAAATAGTTTGTTAAAGTTTGAGTTTTGAAAATTGGCTCTAGGATACACACACACATTTTTGTATATAAGTTTTCAGTTTTAAAGCTTGTGTTTCTAAGTTTCATGCCTTAGTACATATACATGATTCCAACTTCTTACACAATGAATATCTTGTTTAAATCATGTATGTATACTCTTTCTAGCAGATATACTTAGCTATCCTTACTTCAAAATGTTTTTACAAAAAAAATTCCAAGTTCTGTCTCTTGCTGTGTTTCTGTTTCAGGCAAGACCGGCCGACCGGACCGGTCGACGGCGCTTGTATCAGGACGTGCATGCTTGTGCATGTCTGTCGGCCGACCGCCGGGTCGACCGACTGAAAGC
>JAVJIF010020371.1:0-62984 GCA_038442645.1 Agave tequilana | reverse complement strand
TAGAGAGTCTTACTAATAGCATACTTCTGCACGCGAATGCTCCTTTGGGCAACACATGGCAAGAATTGACCCAGCACACACAAAAGGTAGTCGAATGATGAGCACATACAAGACTTTAAAAAATCCCTGATATGAGTATTTATGGTTGTCACCCTTTGCATATGTCTCTTGGAATTTCTGAAGCAACATACTTAGATCATTTAAGATTTCTGACTCTTCTTAAGATGACTTCTCTGGAGCTTTTTTCTGCTTCATACAAATCAGATGAGACACAGGAAAACCGAGAAGAGAGAATTGGAAGAACGAACTCTTAACCTGGAAAATCTCTATAGCTTGAGTTTTCTGTCAGTTGTTCTCTCCTTAACTTCGAAATTTGGCGTCACTAATTAAACAAGCACTGGCAATTTCTCGAGTCACTTTAATTTTCCCTTGGAACGAACATTTTTTGTTTCGCTAATGTAGAAACAACCATTTCAATGTTCAAGTGACTTCCTCATCAGTAACTATTCATACTTTTACATGCTGCTTTTGTCCTTAGCGCAAGATGTTGGACTAAAATTTTCTTCGTTGCGTTTTTATGATCATCAAATCAATTGTGGCTGATGTTCCACGTGAAAGTCCACCCCTTCTTTTACTTGAAGGGTTTTCTGCCTTCGACTTCAGAAACCCCTTGATTGAAGACACCTCAGATTCTCTTCAGAAATTAATTTTCTTAGTTGTGCCTTCTAGTTTCGGTCTTCATGCCTTGTTTATATTGCTTTTCAGTGTCAAATCGAATGGAGCAGAGAATTTCGCATCATTCATTCAGAATCATAAATTTTTGGGACTTAATTTTTGGTCGAAGAAAAGAATAGACTTCGCTTACAGCATTCTCGTCGTGTCGTTCTGATTATTTCTTCTTTATTTCTTCAAGATGGGTTCCACCAATTGCCTAGACCTTCTGCTGATTCTGTAGTAAAGCAACTTAAAAAAATATGAAACTTTCAGCAGAATAAATCTTAGATATCGACTTGTTATATGAATCAAAGACTTTGATCTTTATTTCTCTGGGGAAATTGTCTTCTTGATGTTAACGTACATGCGGAATAACTTGCCCGGCACTAGGACTGAGACCAAAGTAAGATCAGTCTTTGATGTTGAAAGCATTTTGAATTTTATTGCTCAAAGAAAGTAAGAGCCAAAAGAGATTTTGCATTTAGAAGTCTAGTCTTTGATGGTAGTCGAAAATTCTCCATCACCTGAATTTATCTCCTTTTGCTGCTGTTTACTGGAAGTAAGGATGAGAATGGACGTGTCTATGACCCCCAATTTTTCTAAAAAACTATGAATTCTCTCTTTTATTTATAGAAAAATTCTATTGGACATCTTCAATTTAGAAAACTATGAATTCTGTCTTTTATTTATAGAAAAATTTCTATTGGACATTTTCAATGGGGATACATGGACACGTTCATTCTCGTCCCGAACTGGAAGAGTCAATAAAATTTAGAAATGGCCATTCCTCTTTGATGTTCTGGCTTTCAGACGTGCAAAGAATGATTAATCCCTCATATTGGAGAAAGCAGTATTTCAGCTGTATTTGCATCAGCATCGGATAGTCTTCAACAGCATTTTATTTATCAGTTCATTTCTAAGCATCTTCATATCAGGCTCGCTTCTCAGCATTTTCTACACTTTTCCATACTAAAATTGTATTCCAAATTTTGCAAAATATGATAGTTGTCTCATGCAAGCAGAAACTCAACCAGCATGGTTGTTCTCTTGAATTCATTAGAAATATGCTTGTGATTCTGTGAATTGTGACAGGTTCCAAAAGACTTGCTAGCTCCGAGTAGTGTCTAACAGTTTGACCTGGTTGCTGTATCTAGCTCGACTCAAAGACAAAGGGAAATAAAAGCCCACTGATACCATTACAGGTCCAATAAGCCGAGCCTCAAATAATTTCAAATTCATAAAACAAAGAAGATGGATTGTTAACAAAACTCAGGCCCAATGTACATATATATGGAAATTGGTCCCCATCTCATGCCCAATATAATATCTTCCTTTTCAGACGGAGGGAAACAGTACAAAAACTATGGGCATGCTTAGTGATAAGACTAATTACAAACAGTGGGGCTCTAAAAATCAAATAAGTTTATAGTACTAATCATAAAAACTCATGGATTGATAATGTAAATCTAACTTAGGACCTGTTCGTTTGCGAAAGTTTTCTTTTTTTTTTTTTGGAAAAAAGAAGTGGGGCTCACCCACTCAATTTTCTCATGAAAAAAGGGCCGGTAGATTTCCTCATTTCCCAGTTATTGTGAGAGGAAAACACTCTGCCTCTTAAATGTCACTGTTCGGGTTACTCACTAGCATTATTTTTTGCTTTTTGGATTTGATCATTCAAACACATTGAGTGAAAAAGCTCACGGGGCCCATCAATGTTAGACAAAAGATACAGCTGAGTGAAAATTTCTGGAAAAGATCTTAATATTAATCTTTATTATTATTGGAACATTTCTCATTAAAGTATATTAGGATCATGAAGGAGAAGAATATATATAATCAACACTCTTCTGATGCAGTCGGTTCTCATCTCCTCCTCCTCTAGGTCAAAGGGATAGTCGTCCGAATGCTAGCGCTTGTGAGTAGAGTACTGATTGCTCCAGTCATCTTAAGATCATCCTCAAGATCAGTCGTGACCTCAGTGGAGACTAACCTTGAGGTCATAACCCATAGGTTCCTTGCTTTTTTAAGTATTTTGTAGTCTTAAACATGATTAAATCCATTCACAACGGGAACACTCCAAGAGGGTCCTTTTCCCTTTTGATGAATGACAGTTATGTTGGTATATGGTGATGGAGGAGGGAAATGTACGCGCACACTGCAACTTTGAGGGATCAGATAGTTTTTTTAATTTTAATTTTTGGGGTTAAGAATGCTAAGTTTTCGTAATAACAAAAAGAGAAATCTAACCATATTTATTAAGATATGTGACTTGTGATAAAAAAGTTACAAGTTCAAATCAAAATTTTCTGAAATGCTAAAAGAATGTGAGATGGACCCACTAAATTTAAAAAAAAATTGAAAAAAAAAGGAGGAAAAAAAAACAGCTATTATATATGCTCAAATATATGTGATTCACATTCATGCACAGTGAGCGCATAGGATCTAATTCATGTGATATAAGAAAAGAATTTGGTGGGAGAATTCAGCTCAGCCTCACGTGCAAGCTGGGTCACGCACAAGCACAGGGAATAAATTCTCTTGGTTGAGGGCGGATGAGGCGGAGATTCTGCCCACAAAGCTACACGTGACACTGCTCTACAGCTAAGCACGTACGCGCGCACCCCCGAGCTCCAACAAAACTATTCTTTTTATTTACTTATTAAAGATCTCAATCCGCATATTTCTATTTTTGTCGTGAATTTAACCTAAAATGTCAAAAAGGTCACTTTAAAGCAGAAGGAAAAAAAAGTAAAGAGGAGGATTGCATGAAGGTAATGTGAAGGGAAGAACCCTTTCTTTGTCTGTCTAGGGTTTTCGTTGGAGGAAGTCAAGGCTCGTGCTTCCTATGTGCATACTGTGAACACACATAAATATTGTCTCTACTTCCAGCTGACAGTTTCAACATAATTAATAATGATGAAAACAAAGATATCCTACCCACGGATGGGGCTTGCCTCTCTCTCTCTCTCTCTCTCTCTCTCTCTCTCTTAAAATTTTTTTTTTTACAAATTGCCAAGTCTACAACAATCTCTCTCTCTCTCTCTCTCTCTCTCTCTCTTAAAATTTTTTTTTTTACAAATTGCCAAGTCTACATATTGTTGTTGCTCTTCATATACTCTCTTTCTTTGATTCAAGATTCATTTTCATTGAGATCAAAGAATTAAAATGAGCTTAAGGTAGAGCCTCTCAACTAGATGTTTGGTGTCGCAGTCGATACATGTAATAAAAAAAAATGGGTCAAAAAGAAATTTGAGAAAGCATTTCCAGTTCAGCTTATATTCTAGGTTAATAACCATCATCTTTGGATAATATGTACAGCTCTGCCTTCAGGGACTCATATGCTGTCATTGAACTCGTTGAATCAAGTTTTTTTCTTTCTTCTCTCTTATGTGGGCTTCATTTAGACTAGACATTTATTGATCATGGAGAAAAGAAATATAATAAACTAAAGCAACAAAATGCATATATAGATGACTCATGTGTGAGAGCATGTGATGGAATAATAAGAAGTATGCTGGATCTTTTATTCTGTGGGGAAACATATTTAACTTCTCTTATCTACATTGAATTAACTTAATGATGGCAACAGAATAATTAACTATGATTATAGAGTCATATATTGTTGACATATTAACTAATCGAGAAGCGGATTTAAAACAAAAAAACCATTACCGCGAAAAGCTAGGTTTCGACCCATGAAAAGGGCGCTCGACTTTCTTGCGGGGGTGTGTTAATATATAAATACCTCAATCCTTACCTCAACTTCAGAGATTTGGTACAATTGTACGGACTTTAATATAGCATCAGATGTTCAATTTCCACCGGGCGCGCATTAAAAAGCAAATTTAAAAACAAAAAAAATGCTACCACCACGAAAAGCCTAGGTTTCACCTCATAAACAGGGCCCTCGACCTGTGGGAGCGTGTTAAAATATAAATATCTCAACTTCATAGTTTTGAGTTTTGGTGCAGTTACAGAATTTAATACTCACAATTTGCACCCTCAGTATCTATAATATTTTTTTTTTGAGATATAGAATATTAGAATTAATGCTTTACAATGCTAAAAACTAGCTTGTTTCTTCACAATCGGAACCTTGCAATATAAAATACCAGAACTCACATCCTCCCATATACAAACCAAGGCATTGAATCCATCATAATATAAATGATGGTACAATACCTTGATTAATTTGGCTACTCAACCATCGAAACATGGGGACCAAAATACTTCTAATCAAAATTAAAATCTTGCAAGATTCAGACTAATTAACTATCATTAATATAGAACACTAAAATGGTTACCCCAATGATTCTCATGACAACAACTTGATTAATAATTATAATAATTTATAACTAGATTCTGGCTATTAATCGCTAAACCAGAATGGTTATGTACTCGTAAAGAACCAATGGGTTAAACCTTATTTCATGGCAGCACAGTTAGAATTCGGTTCATGTTTGTCAGCCACAAACACATATTATAAGATGGTCAATCGCGCGTTGACACGTCGATAAGATATCGAGTTTCAAGAGTATAAAACTTTAAAGTCTTTGCACCTCTTATAATATTATAAGAGGGACAATCTTATGTGTCAACATGAGATTGACCCTCTTATAATATGTGTGTGTGACTCATACACTTGAACCGAGCTCGCATGGCTATGCTTAATCTTTCTAATAGACCTTGAGCCAAGTACTTAAAAGATCTCACTCCAATGCCTTAATTGACATGGTCAGATCTAAAGTACTCAGCCCCAGATCGGCCTTGTTGCTGCTACCTGTCTCTAAGAACTGGATTTCTGGTTGTTTCTCTGCTTCCCTTTGCACGTTGAAGGAATGCAATTGCGATTGCCTTGACAAAGGATTTGGGGAGAGAGTGAGAGCAAGAGAACAGTATCAACTTCTTGATCAGACTCAGGGATTTTCTTCTCATTAGCACCGTCTTCAACTGAACCTGCATTCAAGCCTAATTGCAAATTCGGCTTCCAATCGCTCTCTTTTGTCATCCTCATCTTCTTCCCATCCGCGAATTGACTTTCCCTGCTTGTTAGGATCTCATCGAACTTTGATTTGTGCGTCTGCTGCATCTGTAACTGAACAAGAAATCAAGATACACATGGTTAGATTCTGATATTGCTATTAGTGCAAAATTCTATAATGTCATTAATATAGAGCTGGCTATATGATAGTCCTCTAAAGTGGTGAATGATTCTTACTAAGCAAAATGTAGCTTGAATATGATTTCAACCAATGCCATGCATTGTTCATATAATGTGTTAGCGTTGCTTAATATAGATTGTTAACTCACAAGCGTAAACTCTTGGGATGCTGATTATTTGACATGGTATCAAAGCTCCGAGTTTCAAGAGGTATTTAATTTAAACCACATATTTGTAATATAAGTATATTTTGTTTTCTCCGTTTATTATTCTAACTTTCCAAGTAATTCATCTTTCACCTCGAGGCTCACCCATGTGAGGTAAAGTGCTAAATTTTAACATTTTTGGAATTTATTTTTTTGCCAATAATTCATAAGCTTAAGCTTTTGGGTGAAATGGTTATCTGATAATACGAAAGCAAGTAGTGAATCTGAAAAGGGTTGCATACGCTACCTCAAGTCTAAATGGCATCTCATCTCGAGGTTGAATGCCATCGTTGATGACTATTGGTTCATTTGAGGAAGACAGATGCTTGCTACTGTAGTTGTAGTTGCTTCTCCCTTGCCATCCAAACGAAGACCCGGCGGCTGTAGCAGAACTTAGAGGAGAATCCTTTCCAAATGTTTTAGAGCTACTAGCAATCCAGTCAAAACCTCGACTTCTCTTTGAATCCATTTGGTGGTTAACAAGCATATTACCGACCTGCCACCGTCTGTCATGATCAAGAAACTGGCCATGAGGGGATCCGGGGTTCCCACTGCCGGTAATTGCATCCCTAACATTGAAAAGGTGGGATGTCGATGGCTTCCCTTCGTTTCTGAAGACCATATCATGCATTAGAACCTTAGCAGGGCCTTGATCATTGATTGATCCAGCTCTAGCTCCTGCTTGTTGGCAGAATGCCCACTCTTGCTGCCTACCAGAGATCCAGTCACAAGAATGGTTACAACGGGATTAGGGTCAGATATTCTTGCAAGTATCTTCTAAATTGGATGCTCGATCGGTACCTGAAATGGCTATGGTTGAAATTCAATGGTTGCTGAAGGCCTGATTGCGATCGCTGCAAGAGGCTATAAAATCGATCGGTTTCATGAACGCTTCTTGCAGGGAGAAGGCCTCCATTTTCCATTCTAAACGGCAAGTGATGGGAAACTCCTCTTTGGTAGAACATATCGCCAAATCGATCTTCCCTTCTCATGTAGCTATCCATAGAAGATAATGCTGAAAAAACAATATTGCCAAATTAGTTATTTTTTGAAAGGAAAATGAAGTGAATTGCAAACATATTATCCAACTTTCAATTTGTAGGCATTAATGCTCTATTAACTAAAATTAAACTTGATACCTTGTTCCTAATTCTTTGAATTCAATTAGCTAATGTTTTTTCAACATACTATGAGTTAATAACTTGGCCTCTCATTAGATAATGAGAGAGAGGGTGTTGCCCTAGGTTTGCATACCCTAACAGCAGTTCAATGCTAATTACCTAATTTGATAATTTACACGTTCTACTTGATTTTGTAGCAAAATTGTTCGGTACAAAAAATTATATAAAACCAGTTCAAACCTGAAGAAATGGCTGATCTTTCTTGCCCAGAATCATCTAGCTTCTTGCTTCTATACATCTGATAATAAAAGAAATCATGGTAACAATGATTAAGGGAACACATAAGAACAAGGAGAAAAAAGAAAGAAAAATAAAGACAAAAAACACCCATTAGATGGCATCAATAAGAATTAGAACTCATTTCTAGTATATGTATAACAAAACTTGTTCTTTTTATTTCAAAAAGGCATAATGAAAGTAATCAATTTTGTGTGTATTCTCTTTTTTTCCTTCTTTCTTTTACCTGCAAGTGGCTCTTTACATGAGCAATAGACATCCCCCTCACATTCATCAGCTGAAGCACCAACTTTGGAGTTGCTCCTGCACCATCCAAAACAAAAAAAAAAAGCAAGTATCAATTATCATCACAAAATCATTGATTCAAATTAACTTCTCAGAACAAGGAGGATAAAAATTGAATTGACCATAATAATTCAACTACAATATTAATTTCCAAAATTATAGAAGAAATTGATAAAGGAAAGAAAAGTAGGGAGTATTACTTTCTTGGCCACCCAGCCTCTCCACTGCATGAACAAAGGAGCTGTGGAGATCTGGAGTCCACCGCAACCGCGGCATTTTAGACCTGATGTACTGCCTCACTGTCGGGGCTCTCTCTCCTCCGCTCCCGTCTGCTCCTTCACTGTTGTTGTTGTTGTTTGTGCTACTAGAGCTCGCCCCTCTGGCAACCTCAGTTGTCCTCCCTCCATCATCATCATCAATATCCTCTTCTACTTCATCATCCTCATCTTCGGCTTCATCTTTGTTGCTCCCCTCTTCAGCTATATCCTCGTTGAGATCGAGGGAAGGTACCGGCCGTTTCTTGCCCCCCGGAGAACGGCTGCTCTCTATGCTCTTCTCGCTCTTCTTGTCCTCCTCGTCGTTGCAGATCTCCGCCACTTCCTTCCCCTTCTCCCCTCCCATGTCTCCTTTTTGAGACACTCTCTCTCTCTCTCTCTCTCTCTCTCTCTCTCTCTCTATGGCTAGATTAGCTGATGATGTGGGGAAGGAGGGAGAAGAAGAAGGAGACTGAGATGACAATAATAATATTTGTTAATACTATTATAGGTATCAATGGTTGAAGCTAAAGGTGGTGGTGGAAATGATTATACAATAATATATGTATAGGAATATTATTTAAATAAGGGAGACATGTACAACAAGTATTCCCTACATTGACTGTTATTTCTATTATAATTATTTCTTAAGTTTTATGTTGTGAATTGTGATGGGGAAGAAAAGAACAGTGGGGAGAGAAAGGAGAGGAAAAAGGGGATGGTGGTGTGAGTTTGAGTGATGGTGTGAGTTGCAAGTGAAAAAGGAAATTAAATGTACACAAATTGAGGTAAGAATAACTGTTGGGGAGTTCGGCCCTTTGTGAGTTGTGAGAGCAACGTTTTTCAAAGTTGTAGCGTATCTACGGGTTTCCCGCAACCCATATGCAGCCATCACCTCCTTCAGGCTTGGCTCCTTCTGCTCCTTCTTTTAAGATTAACTATAAACTTCATTGATTAGTGCCTTAACGCACATGGAGAGCAGAATATATCTTCCTTTTTTAAAAAAGGTTTTTAAGATTTAAGTCTCCAGCAAATCTCTTATTTGAACATTAGTCTTCCATAATATGAAGTTCACTTGATATTAATTTTTTATTATTTATTTCGTGACCGTGATGAAAATCTAAATAGAATGTTAAATTATAAATTAGTTTGGACCTTTAGAGTTTCATAAGTGAGAAAGAGTTAACAAATGGCATTGATAAAAAAATTTAGAAGAAAAATTATTTGCAGTAAAAAAAGTACGAGAAGCAAAGTCAAGAAAACAAGAAAAAGAGAACACAAGAAAGTTATTAGGTAACTTGGGTCAAGGCATGTCCGAAAAAAAGAGATAATAAGTAAAAGTGCTAACATAATTAGGAAGTAATAGAATATTCCTTACTTTAGGTAAATATTTTGGTTAGAGGAACTAGTAAAGTATGAATGATAAATTATCAGGGGCTAATATCTAAATATGAAATGGTCAAAGACTAATATCCAAATAAGAGGTTTGATAGGAATCTTAAAAACTCTTTAAAAAAGATTAACAAAAGAATTTACTAACATGAAGATTGGAATTGACTAAAATCCAACTTGGATCAAGTCTATGCCCTTATTTAGGATTTATTTCTATGGGTCTTGAGGTTTAATTTTTAAATTTAAATTGTCTAGCAGTTTATTATACAAAATGTCTAGAAAGAATTTTGTGTACGTTGAGATTTCTGAAAGTTCTTGGGGGTGATTCTAAAAGATTTTTTTTTATATTTTTTTAAAATTTATTTGGAGATTGCACGAAACTAATAAATTAATTAAACTCCTCATCTATGTATTTTTAAGATATCATGTCCTACATTTTCTTGTTAAGAGATATGTAGTTATTTACTTTGATTCAACAACGACAACAAGATCAATAACAACAACAAAGTTCTTTTACCAAATTTTGAGAGTGGTTACATGAATTCTTTTCTTTCATTCAACTCCATTAAAGTTAATCTCATTAGTTGCATAAAGCATTAACATATTTTTCTTAACTGCCTTCATTAAAGTTTGTTTAGGTCTCCCTCTAGTCTTTATTGCCGCATTAATTATTGTCCAGTTACTTTCTTACTAACTCGCTTATTTAGATGTTTAGTTATCTATTTTGATTATATTTTTTTTTGGTAAATTGCAGAAAGATCTCATGTACTATTAACCATGTAGCACTAATAACCTCTAAACTAGGTTACTAGCAGAAATACCCCCTCATTTAAGGTTTGAGGTTAAGAATTATTTTTATTTCCAATTTTACCACACCCCTCTCTTAAGGTCTCATTGATTTTCTTGTATATTCTCCCGTCCTCCAATTTGAACAAAGATTTGGGTTTTGGAGAGAAAATAAGATGCAGGTTTGGAGAGAAAGCAAACATTTTGAGTTTACGGTTGGATTTTGAAGAAGGAAGAGAGAGGGATATTAGTGTTGGATTTGGGTTTATACTTTGCAGAAGGGGGAGAGAGAGAGAGAGTTGACTTGAAGAAGATTGAGTTTATTTGAAGGATGAGTTTTGAAAAGAGAGGTGAGGGAGGAGAGAAAAAGAGAAGAGGAAGATGAGGAGATGGAGAAAAAGTAGTGAGAGAGAGAGAGAGAGGAGATGAGAAAGGGGAAAAAAGGAAAAGAATGATCTAAATTTGATTTAAGAGATGAGCTTTGACAAAGCATGTGAAAGAGGAGTAAAAGAGGGCAGAAGATGAGGAGAAGAGAGCAAAGAGAAGGACACCACGGGAATTTTTTTTAAACATTGTTAACTCAAGGGGTGTAGTTGCTAATAACCTAGTTCATGGGGTATTAGTGCTACATGGTTAACTTTACATGGTTTCTTTCTACAATTTTGTCCATTCTTTTCTGTATCCTACCTATGAAGCTCACCTGTAGGATTTATAAGATGTGCTTGATATTTAAGGCAGTAATAACTAGAGGGGAGCTTGAAAAGGGAAATGAGGTTGTAGAGAGAAAGCGAGTTAGATAGAAAAGATTTTTTTTTTTTATTTAGGCAGGAGAACTAGAAAGAGATTTAGAGGTGTGCCACAAAGAGTGCAGATTTAGAGAGAGAAAAATTACAAAGAGAGGAGAAAAGAGAGTGAGAGAGTATTAGATAAATGTTATGGAAAAGAGTGAAAATGATGAGAGCGAAATGATATTAGAGAGAGATAGACAAATACAAAGAGGAGAGACGAGAGTCAGAGATGAAGCCAACAAGAGAGACAAGGAGAGTTAAATAAAAAAGAGAGTTGAATGAGAGAATGTTAGGGGAGGCCGTGGAGAGCAGTAACTGAGGAAAAGACAATACAAATGTGTTTGATAAGTGGATTTGGTAAAGAATGAGCGAGGTTTTTTTTGATACATGAGTTGGGAAAAGTTGCAAAGTGTAGGAGGTAGGTACTTTCATCAAAAAAGTAAGAAGCAAAGTGTATAATATTTTTTCAAAATTCTAATTTTACTCAAGTCAAGTCATTTTGCCCCCTAACTCTACTTTAATTAAGTGATTGTCCTAATTTTACTTGCTAACTCTTGGGGCCTAACAAGACCCTAGGGAGAAGTGGTATAGAAAAAAGAGTTAGAAAGAAACCTTAATTGGGGAGATTGGTGACGCTAAGAGAAAGCAAGTCAGAGAGAATGAAAGCTATATAGAAAAAAGAGTAATGATAGAGAAGAAAAGGTCAGAAAGAGAGCCAATAGTTTAGAGAACAAGATCGAAAGAAAGAAAAAGAGGAGTCAGTAAAAGATAGAAAGAAAGGGGTTTGACACAAAACGGAGGATTAGGGGCAAGAAATTTGAAAGATCCATAGAGATTTAGAGAGTGAGAGATACTAAAAGTATTAATTAAAAAAAAATTAGATACAAAAACTGAAATGTAATTTAGACTCGTAATAGGGACCATAATTTTCTTTACATCAATTACCATTAATTTACTTTGAACTATAATAAAAATGTTAATTAAAGGCAACCAGCGAGAACCTTCTTATTTGGAGTCCCAATAAGCATATAAAGCATAGCGGTAATTATTTTGCAGGGCCACAAAAGATATATTCAAAATTTTACATTTACGCTCTTTAAAAGCAATTAAATAACTACCACAATATAGGTCCATCGCGATAGTTAATTATAAAAATTGGGATCTTAGAATTAATTGCTAATATCAATCTTTATTGTAGTGTTGTTAACCATCATAACTTGGACTCTAAATTTGAAAAGAAAAAAGAAGAACTTTTAGCACTATTTTTGTGAATCATGAAATTGTTTAGTACTTTTTTCTATTATTTACATGTCAGTCTTATTATAAAAAATAAATTAATATTATTCTGGAAGTCCAGCGTGAGTTGTACTGGAATTACATGAGTTCCATATACATCTCGAATAATGCATGTGATCATGTTCTGTAGCTGAAACTGGATAAAACCAAAGATTAATTTGTAAGAAATTGGAACCCAAGGCACATCAAGCGATAGAAATGGCCATATAACAACTGCATGTAGTAGACTCTAGCCAGAGTACGTTTTTTCCCCTTTTCTATTGCTAAAGAAAAAAATTGTTATGGAACTTGTTCCAGTGAGTTGGTCCGATGGTAATACTCTCTCTCTCTCTCTCTCGTGGAAGGTTCCAAGTATGATCCACACAGTTGTCGAATCAGAAAATTTAATTTAGGTAATCAGCAATGCGTGTGTGTGTGTAAGGTGGAAGGTGACCTGCCATGCTGTTTCTCCCAAAAAAAAAAATGTTATGGAACTTCTTCATCTTCGGCGGCAGTGACGTCACACTCTCCGGTCAGGGACGGTGTCATTGTCAGTTCTGACCAGTGTCGGGAACACACACACACACACACACACAGAGAGAGAGAGAGAGAGAGAGAGAGAGAGAGAGTACATTTATGATATTATGTAGAAAAGAGAGGAAAGGGAACGCTCGTTACTTTCTTATTGTTGCGGAAAACAAGAAATGCTTCCGGAAACTTTGTATGTATATCCTTCAGTTGTTTGTCAGACCCTTTTCTTTTGTCCTTGCTACAATTTCTGTCTAAATTAATTTGATTCGAACGAATAACATGTACAGTAGAAAAGCTTGATCTTAGGAGGTCTCGATGCTAAACTAATTTTGATATGCCCTATTTCCGAGTAAATGTGAATATTCGAGTTATAGATATTGACCTCTTTTTTCATTTTCCCTGTTTGTGTTTATTCACAAAATTACGTTGCAATTGAGTTAATTTGAACATTGAACCTCTCATCACCCTTCTCCAATTTGAACATTTGATGTCCATAACTACATATCACAATGTGTGAGAGATACCGTAAGCTCACTAGAAAAAAATGGAGTTGGGTGGACTCAAATATATGGTCACATTTATCTGAAAAACAAAAATATTTGACAAATTTTTTCAATAACAAGTAGAATAGTTCATAAGATATTCTGATATTTAGGTCAGTAAAGTTAACTACATCATTCAAATTTGCATATATTATCCATTAAATTTGTATATGAAGTATATACATTTTTTTAACATGAAAGGGACATTGCAGCGGTTCGTGATGCGGATTATATCTTTGGATCCATATCTACTTTTGTATTTGCTTTGTGTATGCTTCATAGTCCTCTGTGTATCGCTCAACTACATGGAGCAAGTTTGACACATCCTTGGTTACCTAGCAAAGTAACACTTGCTGTCTGTTGGATACTTTCCAAGTATTATTGTTTTCTTTTTTCTGGCTAAGCACATATTTATTTGAGGTTAAAGATGGGAGATCCCATGCACTTTCTAATCCTTAATGGAAGAAAAGTTCTTCTCTTCGCACACCTCAAACTTTGAACCTGTCGTGCTTAAAGCATTAACAAAATTCTCCACTGATCAACCAACGCTCCTCTTAGTTGAACAAAGAGAACACTAACATTTAGAATTTTAGCTATCGGCATGTTCTTTGGACACTGACTAGTGTTGTGGCACGTGTCGTTTGCTTGGTCGTGAATGCCATTCAAAGGGTTTATTTGAAGATGATCTGTGCCTGTGCCTAAGAAATTGTTCTATATAATTCTTGTTCAAGCTGACATATTTGTACGTACAATTCACAGCATTAGAAATGAACTTTGCTTATGGTATCATTAAACCAACCCTAGCTAGTTCATTGAACTAGAGATCACTAATCTAAACAGTGTAAGAGAAAATCACCGGAAGTAGCCAAATGTCAGAATTATAAGCATAAAATAGAGCATCGATCATGTAATGAAAGTGATGGTGTTTAATCCTAGTATTAATAACGTAATACTAAATTTCAACCAAAGGAATGTAATTAAAATATAAGCCACGATGCTCAAAAGAGAATAGAGACAATATGCTACAACCATTGACATCAGATTAACTGAAAGGTTCCTCTCAGTTCTCCTCATCACCTTGAAACTGAGGGTTAATTAACCTCTCAACTGCTCGAAGGATAGAAAGGGTTAAAGAGAGAAGAAATTGTCACGGCCAAGAGCTAAGAATTGTGTGAGCTAATTAAAGAATTTATGGTTGAACTTTTGTGGGAAATTCTATTTCATCTTTAAATAATGTGACTGGGATCTTCAAGAAGCCAAGTTCATGTGAATCTTCTTTGTCAAGTTCTTTGACAGGTTGGGCTCCCTTCTCTTCAACAAACATCCGTGATAACCTGGCTTTTATATGTATCATGCGGTTGACCTACGTTTGTGTGTGTTACATAAATTTAAGTCCATAAATAGATAGCTAAATTTCAAAATTAGCGATTGAGATGCATGTCACATAAAACTTCACATTCACGTCCACATCCTTCTCTCTTTAGAGAGGGATTTTTCTTGTGGTGGTAATTAGTTGATCAGAATTATTCAGATTGGTTGGATAAAATGCAACCTGATCAAAAATGTTTTTTAGGTCAAATCCACTTCAGAAATTGCCTACCTTTTATCGGGAGCGGATTTTTCCACCCCACAAGTTATTACAAGTTTGCTATTATTTTTTTTTACACCCTTAGTGAAAAGTCCAAAACGTCTCTTTCTTCTACCTCCTTCTTCCTCCCCCTCCCCAGCTCCCCCCTCCCCTCCCCAGGCCTCCCCCCCGGCCTGCGCTCCCCGATCTCGCCGAACAGATCTGGGGGGGGGGGGGGGGGGTGGTTGGGGTAGGCGGAGGCCGCCGGGTGTGTTGTGCTCGGAGACAACAACCCTTAGAGGATCCAACCAGAACTCAATCACCAAAACAATGAAACCAAAAACTAGAAGAAGAACCAAACGCAAAAACCAGATCTAACGAGGTTCGGCCAACCTGCCTACGTCCTCGGGGCAATTCACGGAGAGAGTTTTCTTTATGGAAGATGGATTACAATAGCTCTAGATCTCTATCAACACTAGAGAGTCCGCAGCTATACTTTGTCTAAGCACTCAACCCTAGAAAATTACAACCAGGGCTTAAATACATAACTTCCCGAAACAACAGATTTCGCCCAAAACCCGACTGTCGGTCGACCGGCCGGTCGACCGACTCCCTCTTCCGGTCGACCGAGCCGGTCGACCGAAACAAACAGAGAGTTGGGTTGCTTACAGAGACCCTTTTCGGTCGACCGGCCGGTCGACCGAAGCAACCAGTCGACCGGTCCGGTCGACCGATGCAACCTGGGAGCAAGCCTGTGCACTTTCGTGCACGTCGGTCGACCGGTCCGGTCGACCGACCTCCTGAATTTTCTGCTGCTGCTTCTTTTCCTGCCTGCTGTTCCGTCGCCTTTCGTCGTAGACTCCTTGGCAGTCTTCAACAGCACCTGGCATGACTTCACTTCCTCTACTGTACTCTCTCCTCCAACAATTCTCCACCTCGGTGAAGATTGTTAAATCTGAGCCGAACACCGACTCGAAAGCGGCTGCACCAATCTGGTTGCCTACGTACCCCTTGCCCAAGGGATCAAGCCATCCGTAGTTCATCCAAATGAGCTTCGACAAGCTCACTTCACCTGAAGGATCTGGAGCAAGTCTTTGCAGTGTGCAAACTTTACTCCCGACACCACCTTTGTAAGCATATCGGCTGGATTCTCCGAAGTATGAATCTTCAATAAATTTATGTCATCTTCCTCCAGAATCTCCCGAACAAAGTGATACCTGACATCGATGTGCTTCGTCCTTGCGTGGTAGACTTGGTTCCTTGCCAAATAAATGGCACTCATACTGTCACAGTGTATCTTCAAGATCTCCTGTTCCACTCCCAAGTCATCTAACAATCCCTGAAGCCAATCGCCTCCTTCATGGCCTCGGTCAAGGCCATATACTCAGCCTCTGTAGTCGACAACGCAACTGTGGACTGAAGTGTGGAGCGCCAACTCACCGGTGCCTGCGAGAATGTGAATACATACCCCGTCGTCGACCGGCGTTTGTCAAGATCACCTGCATAGTCCGAATCCACGTACCCTATGCATTCTTGCTTCCCAGTGTTGTCCTTCTCAAACACGAGGCCTACATCAACAGTACCCTTGATGTACCTCAGGATCCACTTCACTGCTTCCCAATGACCCTGACCTGGATCATGCATATATCTGCTAACCATGGAAACTGCCTGTGATAGATCCGGCCTTGTACACACCATTGCATACATCAAGCTTCCCACTGCATTGGCATATGGTACATGAGTCATATGCTCACGCTCCTGAACACTCCTTGGAGACATCTTCGCTGACAACTTGAAGTGCGGCGCCATTGGTGTACTTACAGTCTTTGTATCTTTCCCGATATTAAATCTCTGCAGTACCTTCTCCAGATAGCCCTTCTGAGTCAAGCTAATCCTGCCAGCTTCCCTGTCCCTTGTGATCTCCATACCCAATACTTTCCTTGCTTCCCCCAGGTCCTTCATCTCGAACTCAGACGATAAAGTCTTCTTCAAAGAATCAATTGCAGATCTTGACCTAGAAGCAATTAGCATATCATCTACATAAAGTAGTAGATAGACATACTCACCAGATGGTAACTTGTTGTAGTACACACATGGATCATAATGGCTTCTTGTGTACTTCTTCTTCCTGATGAAGCTGTCAAATCGCTTGTACCATTGTCTTGGAGACTGCTTCAAACCGTACAGTGATTTCTTCAGCTTGCATACCAACTCCTCTTTCCCTGCAGTTTTATAACCTGTGGGCTGAGTCATGTAGATCTCCTCCTCAAGATCGCCGTGGAGAAAGGCGGTCTTCACATCAAGTTGGTCAAGGTCCAACTCGTTCTGTGCCACCAAGGCCAATAGGATCCGAATAGACGAGTGTTTTACAACTGGGGAGAACACCTCGTTGTAGTCGATCCCTTCTTTCTGTGCGTAGCCTTTAGCCACCAGCCTTGCCTTGTAGCGCACTTTGTCTTCTTGGAGTGATCCCTGCTTCTTAGCAAATACCCACTTACACCCTATGGCTTTCTTCCCCTTGGGCAACTTGGTCAGTTCCCATGTGTTGTTCTTATAAAGAGACTGCATCTCTTCATTCATGGCCCCTTTCCATAACTCCGCTTCTGAACTGATTTCAGCTTCCCTGAACGTAGATGGAATGGCTTCTTCAACAACTGGAAGTGCATGTGCAATTACCATATCTGTAGTGAGCCAGCCAGGTCTCCTGGCATTCCTCCTTGGTCTTCCAACTGCAGTGGGATCTGGAACCGTATCCATAACCTGTTCCTGATCTTCTTCAACAACCTCAGCATCTTCTTCTGCAACTTGATTACCTCCCTGTGTCACCTCAGGAATGATTCTCACTGATACTGAGTCTTCTAGAGATGGTGGATCTGCATCATTCTCCACCTGCTGCAATTGCTCCTTGGTCTTCCCAGTCTCCACCTGCTGAGAGACTGTAGGCTTCATCATCGAGGCCTCATCAAAAGTGACATTTCTGCTGATTATGAATTTGTTGTCCTGTTGGTCCCAGATCTTGAACCCCTTGGTTCCCTTCTTGAAGCCAACAAACACCCCTTTCTTCGCTTTCGGATCCAATTTGTCTTCTTTTACGTGATAGTAGGCTGGACATCCAAATATCCGGAGCGCATCATAATCTTCTGCAGCTTTACCTGACCAAGCTTCAAGAGGGTCTTCCCCCAATTGCAGATGACGGCAACCTGTTGACGAGATGGCATGCATACCCCAAAGCTTCAGCCCAGAACTTCTTTGGTAATCCTGCATTCGACAATATGCACCGAACTTTCTCTAGCAAAGTCCGGTTCATTCTTTCAGCCACCCCATTCTGTTGCGGAGTTTCCCTCACTGTGAAGTGTCTTTCTATGCCCTCATCAAGACATAGCTTCTGGAAAGGGTCTGACTTGTACTCTCCTCCGTTGTCAGAACGAAGGACCTTGACTTTTCTTCCCGTACTCCTTTCCTGATTAACCTTCCACTTCACAAACAATTCTAGGACTTCATCCTTGTGTCGCATGGTGTACACCCAGCACCGCCTAGAATAATCATCGATAAACGACACAAAGTAATGGGTTCCCCCTATTGATGCAGTCTTTGTGGGTCCCCATACATCCGTGTGAACATAATCAAGAACGCCTTCGGTGCAGTGTGAAGCTGTACCAAACTTCACCTTCGTCTTCTTGCCTATGATGCAATGTTCACACAGATCCAGTTTGCAGGTCTCTGCACCCTTCAGTAGCCCTTTCCTCACAAGAGCTTGCATAGATTTCTCCCCTGCATGTCCCAGCCTCATGTGCCATAGCCGGGTTTGATCTTCCTTCTGACTGGTCGAAGCTGCCACCTGCCCTGTCACTGTACTACCCTTCAAGTAATACAAATTGTTC
The DNA here is from genome assembly GCA_038442645.1 of Agave tequilana. Lineage (NCBI taxonomy): Eukaryota > Viridiplantae > Streptophyta > Magnoliopsida > Asparagales > Asparagaceae > Agave > Agave tequilana. Next base: position 44,184 of record JAVJIF010020371.1, on the reverse strand, counting down.
CTGCGGTTGGCCTTCAACACCACCATTGAGCCCTTCGTCATTTTAAGAACACCCTCTTTAATAGACACACCGAGCCCCAATGATTCCAAAGCACCCACTGAGATCAAGTTCCTCTTCAGCTGAGGGACATATCTCACTTCCTTCAGCTCCCTTACCATCCCGTCGAACATCCTGATAGGAATTGTGCCTACACCCTCCATGATGCATGGATGATCATCGCCCATGACGACCGAACATCCCTCCAGCTTCTCAAGACTAGTAAACCAATCTCGATTAGGGCATACATGATATGTAGCACCTGTGTCCAGGATCCACTCGTTTTCCCCCGAGTACCCTACAACAGGAGTAGTAACTGAAAATGAGAATACCGAAGAATCTGAATCTGAATTCTCTGCCTGTGATTTACTGCTAGCAGCCTTTGTCACTCTTGCCAGATTTGTCTCAGATTTTGATTCCTTCTTCTTCCCCTTGTACTTTGGACAGTCAACTTTCCAGTGCCCAAACTCTTTGCAATACATGCACTGGTCTTTCTTAAGATCCCTTAAGCCCGGTCTTGACTTCGATCTTCCTCTCACCTCCTTGCCTTTCCTTGATGAGCTCCTGCCTCTTACCTCCAAAGCTTCTGCTGATGAACTAGATTTCCCAGGATGTTTCTCATTCTTCCTTTTCTCATAACTCATCAGTGCTGACGATATCTCATCAAAGTCTAAGGTTTGCCTTCCATTTAAGAATGTCATTGTAAATATCTCATACTCCTCCGGTGGAAGAGAGTTCAGGAGAACGACTGACTTGTCTTCCTCACTTATAATGGCATCCACATTCAGCAAATCCGTAATAAGCTTTGTAAACCTGTTGAGGTGCTCATTCACTGTGCTTCCCCTCTGCATCCTGAACAAATACAGCTTGCTCTTAAGCTGCAACCGAGTCTCCACGCTCTTTGTCAGGTACTTCTTCTCGAGGGTTTTCCACATATCCTTTGCTGACTTCTCATGTTGAACAGAATACTTGATATCTTGTGACAAACATGAGCGAATCAGGCCACATGCCGACCTGTTCATTTTTGCCCACTCATCATCAGTGGTAGTCTCCTTCTTCTTCTCCAAAAGGAGCGTGTCCTCGAGGTTCTGTGCATTCAATGCATCCATGACCTCACACCTCCACATCCCGAAATTGTTAGTTCCATTGAACTTAACAACTTCAATCCTGGAGTTGTTCATTGTTTTAACAGACTTAGATTCCTCTGCCATTGAGATCCTTTTCTTGACCCTCTAACTATGCGGAAGATCAAATACTTGCAAAATAGATCTATTACTGAGATAAAAAAGTGATTTTTACCTCCACCTTGAAACCCTAGCTTGAGTTTCTCACCAGATCTATTCCACCACTGATTCAAAACGAGCCCTCCCTGCGTCCACCTGAGATCGACACACGATCTCCTTGAACACCAATGCCTCTGACCTGAGATCGACACACGATCTCCACCTGATCAGATCTGGAGCCCTTCGAATCTTCAGAATATCCCAAGCGTAACCTGGATGCTCTGATACCACTTGTTGTGCTCGGAGACAACAACCCTTAGAGGATCCAACCAGAACTCAATCACCAAAACAATGAAACCAAAAACTAGAAGAAGAACCAAACGCAAAAACCAGATCTAACGAGGTTCGGCCAACCTGCCTACGTCCTCGGGGCAATTCACGGAGAGAGTTTTCTTTATGGAAGATGGATTACAATAGCTCTAGATCTCTATCAACACTAGAGAGTCCGCAGCTATACTTTGTCTAAGCACTCAACCCTAGAAAATTACAACCAGGGCTTAAATACATAACTTCCCGAAACAACAGATTTCGCCCAAAACCCGACTGTCGGTCGACCGGCCGGTCGACCGACTCCCTCTTCCGGTCGACCGAGCCGGTCGACCGAAACAAACAGAGAGTTGGGTTACTTACAGAGACCCTTTTCGGTCGACCGGCCGGTCGACCGAAGCAACCAGTCGACCGGTCCGGTCGACCGATGCAACCTGGGAGCAAGCCTGTGCACTTTCGTGCACGTCGGTCGACCGGTCCGGTCGACCGACCTCCTGAATTTTCTGCTGCTGCTTCTTTTCCTGCCTGCTGTTCCGTCGCCTTTCGTCGTAGACTCCTTGGCAGTCTTCAACAGCACCTGGCATGACTTCACTTCCTCTACTGTACTCTCTCCTCCAACAGGGTGGAGGCCTGGGAAGGGGAGGAGTGGGAGGAGGGGAGGAAGGAGGAGGAGGAAGGAGGGGGGAGGAGTAAGAAGAAAGATAGTTTTTTGCTAGTTTTTGAATTTTGCTGCGGTGCCTTTAACAAAAAATTGGGTGCCTTAATCCTGGGATGCTAGAATCATTCTTTTGGGTGAAAATATCCGCTCCCCCTTTTATCGGTGCCTAGCTTTAGATATGTGTGTCCTTTGACACCTTGTAGGTACCGATGATGTTTTATTTTATACATGTATTAATGTGTTTATCAACAAAGAAGGTGGTGTTCTGTATTAATGTGTATATGTACATATTTGTATATGTACCCAGTGAGTTACTTGAATCCCTTCTTAATTACCTAAAGTTTTTTTGATTTTTGGGGAGTACTTTGGCTTTACTAAACAAGAGAATTGAACTTCAAAAGATATTTGCTCGACACCCAAAAATATATGGTAGCTTCCATTTTCTAGTTGTTTTCATATACTAAATATTACAAAATTATTTATTAATTTTACTCTTTTTTTAATATTTATTTTATTATTATTATTTTTTATGATATGCAAATGCTTTTTTTAAATTCAAAAATCTTTATATCTTAATACTGGTTTTGGTGATGCCAGTGGAAAAATAATTCTTCACCAATATTGGTAAACTCTATTAATTTAATGATACTTTGTATGTACAAGGTCAACTTTATGAATATTTCTTCGACATTAATTGTTTCCCGTTGACCTTTAATTTTCATGTAATTAATATTAAGAATGAGTAACAGAGCTATAATTTCTCCATAAACGGATAATCAACTCTCTCATACTGTATTCACTCAAAAAAAAAAAAAAAAATCTCTCAATCTGTTTATTTACAAGTCAGCTTTATTAACTGAGGCTCTTCAACATTCTTTCTAGTCTTCTTATGTTTAACATTTAAATATGAAAAAGTCTTTTGTGTTCCTTCCAAATCTTAAGTTGAACACTAATTTATTAAGATTAATAACACAACGTATTCAAAATAATATATATAATGGCAGAGCAGTGTAGAGTGATTTGATATGACTCCCAACAGCTGCACTCTGGTCATTAAAATGTTGAGGATGATATCGACGGGTTCATACTTAAAATTTGGCTGATACTTGAAACTTCTAGCAAAGGAAAACACGCAACTGACTAATTCAAATTTATTACCTTAATCATTCCCCCATATGTTGATCACATGATTAATATTTTTATATGCATATTATGAAAACTTTCTACTGATGAAGGGTTTTTACAATGATATCTACAGTAAATATGCAATCGACATGTTGTTCCCAATAGGATTTAAATCAGGAGTGATCAGTACAAATATGAATATTTGCTTTTGAGTCTAACCACCAGTCCGAGGAGAAGGTGATAAAATTGACAAGAGAAAAAAAGGATGTTAACCTAAAGTTGTTGGGAATTTGTTCCACCATGTTGACTTTGTGCCCGAAGTTGCCTCCGTTCCCTTTTGCAACAGGTTTGTACGGTTCCTTCTTCTGGTGAAAGCAATCAAAAGCCAAGTAGTTGGTTCTCCCGCAGGCATAACAGAACTTCCCATCAGACTTATGGCTTGAGGATTTGGGTTTAAAGTTAGAGGAATGAAATTGATTAGGTTTCTTGAATATTTTGTTCTTAGAATTCATGTTTTTGCACTTAGGCTTAACCCCTACCAGGGTCACTTTGGCTTTCAATTCAATCTTGGTTTTGGAGTTAAGCTTATGTTGATCTTATGTGTGAATCCCCTTAAAGCTTGAATCAGAGTTAGGTCACCTTACTTGTGACGCAGGTCACTGGAAAATTTTGATCAAGAAGGGGGAAGTTTATCAATGAGGCAGGAAATTAACTTTATAGTCATCAGAAAATTGATTTTCTTTAAATTGAAGATGACGAGTATAATCTTGGAATTTATGCAGCTGATCATTCATGGGCTTGCTATCAACCATCATGAGCTTGTTGAAGGAAGATGAGGTGAATCGTTTGATTCCAGCATCATCGAGATCATATTCTTTCTCTAGTGCATTCTACAGCTCTTTGGTATTCTTATAATCATAATAAATGTCATACAGATTATCCGCGAGTGTGATTAGGATTCGATGACAATAACAATAATAATCTATCTCCTCGGATTTCAAGGAAGTTTGAGTGGAAGTTAAAGTTGAATTGGGATACTTAATAGAAGTTTCATTTGAGACTAATGAAGATGATGAAGGGGTAGAAGAGTCTAAGACTGAGATCAATCCTAAGGTTGTCAACCAATATTTTATTTGGTTAGCCCACCCTTTAAAATTTAAGCCAGTGAAATTATCAGGTTTGATGTTTTTGGAATGATCAGGATTAACCATTATGTCCGAAAAAATGCTAATCTGATTTATGTGATTAACAATAATCAAGATAGAATCAAAATACAAATTTTAAGTTTGCCGATTTTAAATTAGGGTATGTAAAATAAAATAAAAGTGCAGGAGATTTTGCTTAGTTTTAATTTGTAGAAATAATATAATCTAGTAAGATATACAATAGAATATGGTAAAATTTAATTCAAGAGCAACAAGACAATTTTAAAGAACATGAACCAACTGTAGCATGCAATTAAACCAAGTTTAGATTTGTAAAATGTAACTTGGTTTTAATTCTGTTTCAGAATTAAATAAAGTATAAATTTTAAACAATTCCAAGTTAGTATTTATCAAGTCAAAGATTAATCAGTCTAACTGGGCACGTGAGTGAAAATCAGGTGGGAGATTTTTTTATTTTTCAATATTCCTTAATTAAATAACCACCTTTGGGATACTTAGTAGAAGTTTCATTTGAGATACTTAGTGGAAGTTTAATAAATATCATACAGATTATTCGTGAGCGCGATTAGGATTCGATGACAATAACAATGATAATCTATCTCCCCGAATTTCAAGGAAGGTTGAGTGGAAGCTAAAGTTGAATTGGGATACTTAGTGGAAGTTTCATTTGAGACTAATGAAGATGATGAAAGGGTAGAAGAGTCTTAAGACTAAGATCAATCCTAAGGTGGTCAACCAATATTTCATTTGGTTAGCCCACCGTTTAAAATTTAAGCCAGTGAAATTATCAGGTTTGATATTTTTGGAATGATCAGGATTAACCATTATGTCCGAAACAATGCTAGTCTGATTTCTGTGATTAACAATAGTCAAGAAAGAATCAAAATGCAAATTTTAAGTTTGCCGATTTTAAATTAGGGTATGTAAAATAAAATAAAAGTGCAGGGGATCTTGCTTAGTTTTAATTTGTAGAAATAATATAATCTAGCTAGAAATACAATAGAATAAGGTAAAATTTAATTCAAGAGCAGCAAGACAATTTTAAAGAACTTGAACCAACTATAGCATGCAATTAAACCAAGTTTAGATTTGTAAAATGTAACTTGGTTTTAATTCTGTTTTAGAATTAAATAAAGTATAAGTTTTAAAATAATTCCAAGTTAGTATTTATCAAGTCCAAGATTAATCAATCTAACTGGCAGGTAAGTGAAAATCAGGTGGAAGATTTTTTTATTTTTCAATATTCCTTAATTAAATAACTACCTTTCAGAACACTTTCCTTAGACACCAATTAAATCGGTTTATCAAGGAATAGACCACCTTTCAATTTTCTTGGATAAATTTGCAATTATTAAATCAAGATAAAGTGCATGATTTTGAAATCAAGATATAAATGCAGTTTGAATATTAAAGAAATTATGACAGTAATGAGCAAAAAACTATTTAATGATAAATATTTTGCATGAACTATCAATTAAAAGAAGTGATTATGCAAGGCTAACAGATATTTATATTGCATGAAACATGTAAATAGGCAATATATATTAAATAATATTTATTTGTCTTCTAGATTGTTGTTCCTATGTTGTATTTTCTTATTTTTAACAATTTTAACTTTTCTAATTTTCAAAGCTAAGCATGCAATATCATATAACAAATAAAACTATAAATAAATAGCAATAAAAGAAGCTGCCTGTAAGGGAGTAGTTGTGGCATTCACTACCCTAAAAGACAAATACCAACCCTATCTCTCGGATGTTGAGATCGTACAGTCAAATAGCAGTAAAAGATCCCCGAAAAATTCAGCACCCGGCGTGAGCGTGTGCACGAGACTCCTGCTCAGATAAAGAATGATTGTCCACTATAAAATAAAATTTAGATTAAAAGCAAAGAATGGAACTCCCTAAAAGGAAAAAAATTAGATTTAAAACAACAAAGAATGAACGCTTAGCCAGCAGATCATTGCTGCAGATGAGCTCTGAAAGGGAGAAGAGAGCATTGGTTGTATGTTACAACTTTGGAAATGGTGTCTATTTATAGGCTAAATAGCACATCAGCCCCGCTGCCAGATCTATAACAATCCAATAAATGCACACGTGTCATATCTGAATTGTTAAATTAAATATAGTATTGATTGGCAATAAATGAGAATAAATTAATAAGTTAAAAATTAAAGAATAAAAGAAATAAAAATAATGCTCGCTCACACACAACATGTGCATGCACCGTGGTGTGTGTGCATGCGTGCGTTGGCGTTGGCACAGCGTATCGAGGTGGGCGGGTGGCGCAGCTCACACGTTTGGTGTACCCGACCTGTAACATTTAATTCATAAGAATAGGGAGAGGAATGAATGGTATTTAAATACCTATCCTTCCTATGTCCCATCCAATGTGGGGCTAAAAAAATAGGCTAAAGTGGTCATTATGGGAAATTCAAGTTTTTCCCTTGGTTGGCATACTCAACCCCAACAATATGTTGTTCCTACATCGTATTTTCCTATTTTTAAACAATTTTAACTTTTCTAATTTTCAAAGCTAAGTGTGTATTATCATATAAAAAAATAAAACTGCAAATAAATAAACAGTAGTAAAAAAAGTTGGCCTGTAAGGGAGTAATCATGACATTCACTGTCCTAAAAGACAAATACCCGCCCTATCGCTCGGACATTGAGATGGTACTTGAAATCACCTAGAGGGGGGTGAATAGGTGACTAGCTAATCTAATGATGAATTAATACGGAATTAAAACTATTTATGCAAATTAAAAATTCTTAAGCTAAACACACAAGGTATAACACAAGAGTGTAGCCGGATTCCCCGTGAAGGACTCTGGACTTTCTCCTTAAGATACCTCTAGATAAGAGTTGAGGTGCCGCTATGTCTCTCTTGGTTGAATACAAGTGTGAGCAAACAATCCCCAAACATATATCAATTTAAGCACACAATATATCAAGCATATAAGAAATATGAGCAATAAGCATAAGCAAGATTTAAACACAAGTCAGAGATAGAGAGAGCAATCGCAAACACGGGAGATTTGTTTCGAGGTTCGAGCACCTTTACTCTATATCCCCACCTTCTACACTATGAAGGATTTTCACTATAAAACTGATCCCATCGGATCACTCGGTGCCGTAACACCTACAAGCGAGTTCACACTAGAACTCCTTTAGACTATCAAGTCCCTCTCTTGTTCCCGCAACAACAAACACACGCAAGCACGCAAACTTGCCGAGGCTGCACCTCTACACCGAGCTCTCACTAGAACTCGAAACAACGCGAACCCGCAAGTCCGCCTCCTAAAATACAAAATAGAACACTTTGGTGACCACAACGCTTTGATCACCTAAAATCCTCTCACAACAAAGATCCCCATAGGATTGATATAGCAATGGATAGCTCAAGTGTGTGTGAGAAAAATAAGGATTGATTTGCGGTGAAAAACTCAAGAAATCTCTTTTTCAAAACACTCTTGAAAAACTCTCCTTTTTAAATGGAAGTATTTGGCTCTAAAATAAGTGGAGATAAACACTTAGAAGTGTAGGAAAAACTATCTCAAAACTCACTTAAAATCTTGTATAAAACAGTCCATGGGAACCCTAATATATAGGCATCCAAAAACTAGCCGTTGGGGTCCAAATCAGCAGCTGATGCTGCTGTCGGTCGACCGCCCGGTCGACCGCCAACGGTCGATTTTTTGACCGTTGGGAAGGTCGGTCGACCGCCTTCAAGGTAATGGCCTAGCGGTCGACCGCCCGGTCGACCGGGCCATTTCTAGAGAGTAGACACTCTCTGGCGGTCGATCCGCCCTGGCCGTGCACGTTTTGTGCACGTCGGTCGACCGCTCGGTCGACCGAACTCTGGCTCGTTCAATCGTGCGGTCGACCGGCAGAAGGCCAAAAACAATATTTTCAGGGATTTAAAAGTTGTCTTTTACCTTTGATAAAATTTCATAAATCCCCAAAAAATCTACAAAAATAAGTTCAGTATTATACTTTGATATACAAACATATTTGAGTAAAATCAAAATATGTTACAAACATTTTGAACTATTTTTGTTATGAAAATTTTGGCTTTAAACAAAATCCGTATTTTTCCAAATTGATTTTTCCAAAACTTCTCCAAATACAAAAATAAGATATTTTAAACACTTTTAAAGCTTAGTGTGTATGGATATGATCCACTACACATATATGACGAAATATCTATATTTTTGACATTAAACTCTAAAATAGTTTTGGTTAAAACACATGTATATATGAAACTCCAAAATAAAAATGGTATTTTTCTAAAATGAAAACTCTTTGTATTTTTCCAAAATGAAAACTCTTTTATAAAAACTCATCTAAATCTTGTGTGTGAGTGTATATGATACTTGAGCAATCCACCAACTAATCTATCCTTTACATTTTATCTAAAAATAAAATCTTACTAAAAACAAACCTAGACATCTTCTCTTGAAGGTTTTTACTTTGAAGTCTTCTTCTTCTTGACTTGGTCCAAAGCTTGATCCAAAGAGTTAGACTCCTCTTGAGTGCTTGATGTGATCTTTGTTGGCCCAAAAGGTTACACTCTCCATTTGTTTAGAGTTTTGATGATAACAAAACAAATAAGAGCTATTTGGTACTAATAAGTTTGTTCAAGATAAGTTTCAGGTTAGTACCATATTTGGAGGCTATTGCTTAGCTCTTGCAAGAAATTCTAGGTTCATGGAGCATATAAGGCAAATGGCACATCAAGGAAGGAACATAGAAGAGAAGTTTCTAGTAAGGCATTGCATGGCTCAAGATTGCTCAAGAGACTTAATTAGATTTGTTTTCATTTTTTAGTTTTATTAAAGAATAGTGAATAGGTTTGAAGCTCTTATCACACACATTTTTGCACACATATCATTTCCAAGAATATTTCCTATAAATATGTAAAAATTATTTTAATTTAAAGCCTCTTGTTTATAAACTCAATTTTGGGTATTATACATGTATCAAATCAAAACTATTTTGTTAGATTTCAAATCCCCTTCAAAATTCGGTTTCAGTTTTGACTTTTGACCTGAGCCGGTTGACCGACCGGCCGACCGACCTTGTATCAGGTCAAGTCGGTCGACCGTCCCAGTCGACCGAGGTTCTGGCAGCAGGTGCGTATCCGTGTGCACGTTTCACGGTCACCTGCCTGACTGTAAGTCTGTGCTCTATGTATTTTTCGGTCGACCGAGCGGTCGACCGAGAGCCGGCAACAGCTCTTATTTTTTTGAACGTCGGTCGACCGACCGGTCGACCGAGAGAGCCGTTTGAACAGTAACGGCTAGTTTTCTGAGCTATTTTATTTTTGTCTTTTTCTTTCTAAAAAGGGTTTAAATGATATTTACTGATCCTAATACTTCCCAATTAGCCTTAAGTGAGTTTTATCTTTAAACTCTAGCCCTCTACTATAAATAGGGGTGTTTAGGGAGAGGTTCTTTACAGCAAACATTTGCAAAAATTACAAAAGTTTAAGGCATTCAAAAGAGCTTTGTTTCTTGGTTTTTGTGCTGAATATTTCTCTCATTTTCTGAAGTGTTTTTCAAAACTCTCTGATTTCCTTTCTCTTTTCACTTACACTCAAGAGCTTCAATCCTCTCATCATTCTACAAGGATTTTTGTAAGGGAAGAGACATTTTTCAAAAGAGAGTTTGTGGTCTTTTGATCACCAAGAGAGAACTTGTACTTGAGATTGTGGAGTTGGGTACTCCAGTGTATTTGTAACATCTTTGTGAAGTTATAGTGGTTAGAAATCCTTCTGGAGAAGGCGGGGACGTAGAGCTGGGTGCTTGAACCTCGGAAAATTTCTCGGTGTTTGCGTTTGGTTTACTTGCTCTTGCTTCTTACTTTACTTTCATTGCTCTTATTACTTGCTCTCTATTTTCATTGCAATATTCACTTGTGTTCATTCATCTTGTCAATCAAAGTCCCATACAACAAGATTGCATTGTGCACCTCCAACTCATATTCAGAGGAATCACGAGGAAGGAGTTCAGAGCCCTTCACGGGGAATCCGGCTTCTAGTCTTGTTTTGGGAGATTGTTGCATCATAATTTTTATTTGTGCATTGATTAGCATTATCACCTATTCACCCCCCTCTAGGTGATTTTCAATTGGTATCAGAGCTTGGACTCTAGGTTTGGCTTAACATCCTTAGAGAGATCCTTAAAATTTGCTAATCAATATTTGCATTCATCCATTCATTCACTAGTAAATATGGCCGATAACATCAAAACCCCTCCTAAATTTGATGGACTTAATTTCTCTATTTGGAAGGTTAGGATGACTATTTTCCTACAATCTTTAGGAAGCTTAGTAGCTAAATCCTTGACCAAACCCTATGTTGTACCCGATAGTGATGAAAGCACATGGACCGAATTTACCTTTAGAGAATATGAGGCTAACTCTAAGGCCCAAAATTCCCTTCTAACCGCCTTGAATGAGGATGACCTTACACGAGTAATTCATTGCCAATCCGCCTATGAGATTTGGCAACACTTGTTGGTCACACACGAGGGGACATCACAAGTCAAGAGAGCTAAGATAGATCTCTTGAGGTCCCAATATGAATCCTTTAAAATGATTGATGATGAATCCATTGATTGCATGATTACAAGGTTTACTAAAATCACCAATGCTCTTTCTTCTTTAGGTGATGATATTTCCAATGACCAAAAGGTGCGGAAAGTGATTCGGGCTCTTCCTTCATCATGGGAGATAAAGGCCACCACCTTAAAAGAATTGAACGACAAGGATGAAATGGATCTCATAAGTCTCATCGGCAACTTGAAGACTCATGAGATGGAAAAGAAGGCAAGAGAAGATGCCGCTCCTCAAACTTTCAAGTCTTCATCCACTCTTGATGACGATGAAGAAGATGAAGAAGAAGATGAGGAGCTCTCCCTTCTTGTGCGAAATGTGAAGAGAATGTACCGGAAGAACAAGCTCAACTTTAGAAGGAAGTTTGAAGGAAAAGAGGAGAGAAGAATCATTTGCTACAATTGCCGAAAGCCCGGACACATCATGGCGGATTGTCCGGATTTCAAGAAGAAGATGACTTCCTCCTTCAAGCCAAAGAAGCCGGTGGAAAAGAAAGCCTACAAAGCCACATGGGATTCGGAAAGTGAATCCGAAGACGAGGTGGACACGGCGAACATGTGTTTCATGGCAAACACACCAAAGGTAACCCCACAACCTCTTGATGAAGATGATGAATTAACTAAAGAAGTTATTGTACATGCTTTTGTTGAACTCTCAGAAACCTATGCTAATAAAAAGATTGAATGTTCTAAATTAGAAAAGGAAGTTGCTTTTCTTAAAAATCAACTTGCTATTGTTTCTAGAGAAAAAGATGAAATTTCTTCCAATCTCATTTCTACTCAAAATGAATTTAGTGCTTACAAAGTAGCTTGTAAAGCAAAATTTTCTAAGATTGTTGAAAAAGAAATTTCTTCTTTAAAAACTAGAATTGTTGATTTTGAAAAGGTTTTGAAGGATTGTGCTTTCAACACTAAGAAACTTGAAGAAATGTTTTCTAAAAGGCACACTTCTCATGCTAAAGATTCTTATGTTAAGATTCCTCATGCTCACACTTCACATAACACTCATGCTAAATCCACACATGCTCACAAGTCTCACACTCACTATGCTTTTAGATATGGTAGAGTGTATAGATGTACTTATTGTGGTAAAAATGGACATTTAGCTAAATTTTGTTATGACCAAGTAAATAGATCAAATAATCTTGTTTGGGTTCATGGCATTAACTCTTTAGGACCAAAGAAAACGTGGGTACCAAAATCAAGTCCTAAATTATTTGATGTAGGTACATACCAAGGCTCCAAGACGTAAGGAGCGGTGGTACCTTGATAGTGATTGTTCAAGACACATGACATGGGACATCAATAACTTTACAACCCTATCAAGGTACATAGAAGGTGGCACCGTCACCTTCGGGGATGACTCCAAGGGAACTATCATCGGTATAGGTAACATTCAAATTGGTGCATCTCCTATTATAGAAAATGTAGCTCTTGTTGATGGTTTGAAGCATAACTTGCTTAGTATTAGTCAACTTTGTGAACGTGGACTTAAAGTTGTTTTTGATGATTCTTCTTGCAAGATTTTTGATATTAAAACCAATGATTGTGTTCTTACCAATTTTCGTGACAATAATGTTTATATCATTGACATGCTTAATTTAGATTGTTCTACTAAATTCTTGAATGCTTTTGATGAAAATTCTTGGCTTTGGCATAGAAGATTAGGACATGCATCTTTTGACCATCTTTCTAGGATTAATTCTAAGGAATTGGTGAAGGGTATACCTTGCTTGAAGTTTGAGAAAGACCGCATTTGTGGTGCGTGCCAACTTGGGAAACAAACCAAGTCTTCCTTCAAACCAATCAAGGATATCATGTCAACTAGGCCATTAGAATTAATTCATATGGATCTTTTTGGACCAACTAAAACTAAGAGTTTAAATGGTAGTAGATTCGCATTTGTTTTAGTTGATGATTTTTTCCGTTTCACTTGGGTTTTCTTTTTGGAACACAAAGATCAAACTTTTTCTCATTTCAAAGTTTTTCGAAAAAGGGTTGAAAAAGAAAAAGGTTTTTCGATTTTGAAAATAAGGAGTGATAGAGGTGGTGAGTTTGTTAACCAACTCTTCATGACTTATTGTGATAAAAAGGGAATCAAACATGAAATGTCATGTCCTAGAACTCCACAACAAAATGGAGTTGTAGAAAGGAAAAATAGAACACTTCAAGAGATGGCTAAGACCATGATTAGTGAATATGACCTCCCTCAATATTTATGGGCCGAGGCCGTAAACACCGCATGCTATATTTCAAATCGTATTTATTTGTGCAAAAATTCTTCCAAAACATCTTTTGAAATGTATCATTCTAGAAAACCTAATGTTTCATATTTCAAAGTTTTTGGATGCAAGTGTTTTGTTTTGAATACTAGAGATAACTTGGGTAAATTTGATGCTAAGGCTTATGAAGCAATCTTTGTTGGATATTCTACTACTAGCAAAGCTTATAGAGTATTCAAAAGATCTTCACTTACCATTGAAGAATCCATGCATGTTAAATTTGAAGAATCAAATGTGGTTGTTGAGAATGTTGTAGAGATTGACCCATTAGGTGAAGACATGGAGAGACTATCCTTGAAGGACTCACCCGCTCAAGAAGAAAAGCGAGAATCCATTGGTGATGTTCAAGAGAATAAAGAGGAAAGCTCACAACCGCTTCCTAAAGATTGGAGATACGCTACAAATCACCCCAAGGAACTCATCTTAGGTGATGTATCTAAAGAGGTAACAACTCGCTCCAAGCTCCATGACCTATGTGGTAACATTGCATTCATTTCTCATTTTGAACCCAAAAGTATCCTCGAAGCCGAGGCAGACTCATATTGGTTGCTAGCCATGCAAGAGGAACTCAATCAATTTGAGCGCAACCAAGTTTGGCACCTTGTTCCTAGGCCTCACGATAGACCAATAATTGGTACTAAGTGGATCTTTAGAAATAAGATGGATGAGTCCGGTAATGTCATTAGGAATAAAGCTAGGCTAGTGGCCCAAGGTTACACTCAAGTTGAGGGAATTGATTTTGAGGAGACCTTTGCACCCGTAGCATGGCTTGAAGCCATACAGATGACAGTAGCTTTTGCATCTTTCAAAAATTTTAAACTTTTTCAAATGGATGTGAAAAGTGCATTTTTGAATGGTTTAATAAATGAAGAAGTTTATGTTGAACAACCTCCCGGTTTTGTTGATCATGTTCATCCTAATTTCGTTTTTAAACTTGATAAAGCTTTGTATGGATTGAAACAAGCTCCAAGAGCTTGGTATGAAAGGCTTTCTAGTTTTCTCATTTCAAATGATTTTGTTAAAGGCAAAGTAGACACAACTCTTTTTACTAAGCATGTTGATAATGACATTTTAATTGTGCAAATTTATGTTGATGATATAATTTTTAGATCTTCTAATGAGTTTTTATGTAAGGAGTTTGAAAAAGTTATGCAATGTGAGTTTGAAATGTCTTCCATGGGTGAATTGAATTTCTTTCTTGGACTCCAAATCAAGCAATTGCAAGATGGGAACTTCATATGTCAAGCCAAGTACGCAAAGGAACTCGTAAAGAAGTTTGGACTTGAAGACTCTAAAGTTTGCAACACTCCCATGGCAGCTACAACCAAGCTTGAGAAGGATGACCAAGGTAAAAATGTTGATATTAAATTGTATAGAAGCATGATAGGTAGTCTTTTGTATTTGATGACAAGTAGGCCGGACATAATGTTTAGTGTGTGTCTTTGTGCTAGATTTCAATCGTATCCCAAAGAGTCTCATCTTATTGCGGTAAAACGCATTATTCGTTATATTAAGGGCACAATTGGAATGGGTCTTTGGTATCTGAAAATCGGAGATTTCTCAATGACGAGTTATTCGGATGCCGACTATGCGGGTTGTAGAGTAGATAGAAAGAGTACTAGTGGGACATATCAATTTCTTGGTAATTGTCTTGTTTCATGGTCCTCTAGGAAACAAAATTCCGTAGCTCTCTCAACCGCCGAGGCGGAGTATGTTGCCGCGGGGGCTTGTTGTGCACAAGTCCTTTAGATGAAACATACTCTCCTTGATTATGATTTGCATTATAACCATATAAAAATATTTTGTGATAATACTAATACTATACACATGACTAAGAATGCAAATCAACATAGTAAGACCAAGCACATTGAGATTAGATATCACTTTCTTAGAGATCATTTTGAGAAAGGAGATATAGATATTGATTATGTTTCTATGGATTTGCAACTTGCCGATATTTTCACTAAACCACTTGATTTTGCTAGATTTTCTTTTATTTGTGGTGAACTTAATGTTTGTGTTATTGAATAATAATGTTTTATTAACCCTTTTTGATGTATGACAAAAAGGGGGAGAATGAGTTTTATGTATGGAAAAATATGATTTCATATGGCTTTGGTTCCATATGAGTTCATATATGTTTTTGATGTGTTTTTATGAATTTTTATGAATTCTTGAGTTTATGTGAATTCTTGTATTTTGCAAGTGTTTTTAGTTTCATGTTTTTTTATTTTTACTTGCAAATTACATTGTTTTTCTTTGTTTAATATAGCATAATTTGAGGGAGAGCTTTCTCCTCCCCTATATTTTTGTTCATAGCCTATTTGTTTTGTCATCATAAAAAAGGGGGAGATTGTTGGCCCAAAAGGTTACACTCTCCATTTGTTTAGAGTTTTGATGATAACAAAACATAAGAGCTATTTGGTACTAATAAGTTTGTTCAAGATAAGTTTCAGGTTAGTACCATATTTGGAGGCTATTGCTTAGCTCTTGCAAGAAATTTTAGGTTCATGGAGCATATAAGGCAAATGGCACATCAAGGAAGGAACATAGAAGAGAAGGTTCTAGCAAGGCATTGCATGGCTCAAGATTGCTCAAGAGACTTAATTAGATTTGTTTTTAGTTTATAGTTTTGTTAAAGAATAGTGAATAGGTTTGAAGCTCTTATCACACACATTTTTGCACACATATCATTTCCAAGAATATTTCCTATAAATATGTAAAAATTATTTTAATTTAAAGCCTCTTGTTTATAAACTCAATTTTGGGTATTATACATGTATCAAATCAAAACTATTTTGTTAGATTTCAAATCCCCTTCAAAATTCGGTTTCAGTTTTGACTTTTGATCTGAGCCGGTCGACCGACCGGCCGACCGACCTTGTATCAGGTCAAGTCGGTCGACCGTCCCAGTCGACCGAGGTTTTGGCAGCAGGTGCGTATCCGTGTGCACGTTTCACGGTCAACCGAGCGGTCGACCGAAACCTGCCTGACTGTAAGTCTTTGCTCTCTGTATTTTTCAGTCGACCGAGCGGCCGGCAACGGCTCTTATTTTTTTGAACGTCGGTCGACCGACCAGTCGACCGAGAGAGCCGTTTGAACAGTAACGGCTAGTTTTCTGAGCTGTTTTATTTTTGTCTTTTTCTTTCTAAAAAGGGTTTAAATGATATTTACTGATCCTAATACTTCCCAATTAGCCTTAAGTGAGTTTTATCTTTAAACCCTAGCCCTCTACTATAAATAGGGGTGTTTAGGGAGAGATTCATCACACAAGAAAAATTTGCAAAAGTTTCAAAAGTTTAAGGCATTCAAAAGAGCTTTGTTTCTTGGTTTTTGTGCTGAATATTTCTCTCATTTTCTGAAGTGTTTTTCAAAACTCTCTGATTTCCTTTCTCTTTTCACTTACACTCAAGAGCTTCAATCCTCTCATCATTCTACAAGGATTTTTGTAAGGGAAGAGACATTTTTCAAAAGAGAGTTTGTGGTCTTTTGATCACCAAGAGAGAACTTGTACTTGAGATTGTGGAGTTGGGTACTCCGGTGTATTTGTAGCATCTTTGTGAAGTTATAGTGGTTAGAAATCCTTCTAGGGAAGACGGGGACGTAGAGCTGGGTGCTCGAACCTCGAAAAATTTCTCGGTGTTTGCGTTTGGTTTACTTACTCTTGCTTCTTGCTTTACTTTCATTGCTCTTATTACTTGCTCTCTATTTTCATTGCAATATTCACTTGTGTTCATTCATCTTGTCAATCAAAGTCCCATACAACAAGATTGCATTGTGCACCTGCAACTCATATCCAGAGGAATCACGAGGAAGGAGTTCAGAGCCCTTCACGGGGAATCCGGCTTCTAGTCTTGTTTTGGGAGATTGTTGCATCATAATTTTTATTTGTGCATTGATTAGCATTATCACCTATTCACCCCCCTCTAGGTGATTTTCAATCTTGATGCACAAGCTCTTGAATCAACACGTGCTATCTCCAAAACTTTAACTTGAAATCCTTTGTTGAAGCTAAACACTTACTAAGATCTTGAGCATATAAGGCATGGTCGCCCATCCATCCGCCCTTGGAGGGTAGAAGTTTTCAAAAATAGATTTGAAAATATTTATAGATTGAAAACACTAAGAATAAATAACTAGTTAAAAGTAATTTTTAAAAAACTCTTTAAAGATCCTTCAAACATGAAACTAAATCATGTGTATCTCATGAATTATACTAAATACACAAAAGATGACACTCAAATCTATAAATCTCAAAAAGTGTTCATGAAACAAAGTCATGAATAAATAAAGAAATAATGTGAGTGTACAATCATCATGTGAATAGCATATTCATGAAAATAGTCAATAAGGCTCAAAACAGACATGAATATCTTTTTATCAAACATTTATGAAAATCATAAAGATTTAGTTTTCATTCAAAAACAAACTTCAAGGTATATGTACGATTAATCAAAACTAACAATATACATACATATCCCAAACCTAAAAAGAGTCCATAATGTAAATTGCAGAAAGGCAAGTGATTAAAGGATATACATGTATATTTATTAGTTTTGAACAAAGACACATACATGAAGCAAAACATGCAAAAAGATCGGCAAGACAAGCATAAATGAGGGAATCATTAAAACTAGGCTATACATATGCATGTAGTGAGTACAAATGAGCAATGAAGTGCAAGCATATATGAATCAAATGTTGTTCACTACTTGTACAAGTATATACATAAGTTTTGAAAAAAACTGCATCTAAACAAGTATTACCTCATGAAGCATAAATACAAAACATGAACATGCAAAAAAATTATCAATTATAAAAGCATGTAAACAAAATAGGAATTTAGAGATAGTCACCAAACCAAAGAACTATACTCTAAGTCTTCAAAACATACTGGTCTTCTCACCAAACTTTCTTGATAGCTGTGCATCAATTTGTAGTGTCCATCAAGTCTATGCATCCACCACCAAGGCACCAACCTCTCACATTTTGTGAGAGTCCGCACCTACATCAAATACAAAAGGTGGGGAGTTTGGTACCCATTTTCTTTTGGGTCCACGGGGGTTTACATTATTTAGAACCCAAATATTTTTATTAGAAAAATTTGAAGAATTTACTCTATCATAACAAAACTTTGCTAAATGGCTTTTGCGGCCGCAATGTGTACACTTGTACGCTCTAGTATGCACATGTGTATGAGTGTGATCATGACGTGCAAAGTGTGCATATGTGTGTCGTGGGTGATGTGCATCAACATGTGGAGCATGTTTCTTTGAAAACAAGGTTTCCAATCTATTATGCTTAAGTGCACAATTGCTCAAGATTGAGCTCAAGCAATCTATTCTACTTTTCAAAAATTTTATTTCATTTTTATCAATGGTAGTAGCATGAAATGCATGATCAACAATCTTTTTCATTTTAGGAACATTTTTCTTTTCTTTTAAAACAAAATTTCTTTTCAAAGAGTTATTTTCTTGCAAAGCAATTTTCTTGTCCTTTTCCACTAAATTAATTTTATTTTTCAAAGAAATATTTCCTTCACAAAGATCATTTAATTTAGAAGACAAGGAAATGTTCTCATTTTTCAAAAATTCGTTTTCTTTTTAAATACATTCCAATTTAGTTTGAAAAGAATCTTTTTCTTTTAACAAGGAATCAAATTTATTTTTCATTTTCTTATTATCCTTTTTAAGCAACTCATATTTTTCAAGAAGTTGTTGACAAAAAGATTCAAGCTCATCATGAGACATATCAACATCCTCTTCTAACTCGGATTCGGTATTTATCTCAAGGGGGTTACCCGCTTGGATCATGTAGCATACGTTGGAAGCCTCACTTCCAACATCCGAGTCGCTCCCTGCATAGTATTGATCTTGTTCGCCAAGGGAGACAATAGTGTTCCAAACTACAAAAGCCAAATCAAGATTAGAAACCCTAGATAAATATTCATCATTTAGGGTACTCTTTAATACATAGATGGCTTTTGCATTAGCCTCAAGATACTTGCTATTTAAACATTATGAATCTTTAATAGTAGTTGTTGGAACCTGACATGTTCAAGATGTTGAAGCTTCTCCAATTACAAGATTTTGATGATTGACGAACACGACTACTACATGATGATTGCTCTACCTCAGATGGAGTTTACTGAAGCTTATGGGTGTTTGTGGAAGTTGTATGTGTAACTTAGAAAGTTTTGTAATAGCCTTGATAACTTACACACAAAATTAACCTTCCCAGTCGACTTACCCCTTTGACCTAGTCGACTACCCCAATATAGTCGACTTATCATATAGCCCTAGTCGACTAGTCCACTTAGAACAAAAACTATCAACTCTCTGTTTGGACTCTGAAATGCCAATTAGTCGACTTGACTTTTCTACCTAGTCGACTAACAGATACGCTAGTCGACTAACCCTATTTTCAAGTCGACTAATCCTTGACACAAAATTTATCCAACTCTTTGTTTCTTTTCTGAAACAAAGTTAGTCGACTACCATTTTTATCCAGTCGACTAATACAAGTTTCAAGTCGACTACAAGTTAGTTATAGTCGACTAATTTCAGTTATCCAGAAACTTTTGTTTCCAACAGACACTTCCCTAGTCGACTTACATTCAAACCTAGTCGACTAATAAGTGAACTTTTGCCTAGCCTAGTCGACTAATCCAGTTTCCTAGTCGACTATAGGTAGTTTCTGACTGTTGGACAGTTATTCTTATCTGATCCAATTGGCAACGTTATACAACGTTTAAATCCTCTGAAATGGTGCCATAACTTCCCCAACTGACCCTAGTCTACATCTATAAATAGGGAAGTTATTCCTAAGGCCATTTACTAATTCTTTCAATCAGATTTCCAAAGCCAAAAATTCCAGAATCCTGAAAACTGAAATTTGCAACTTCTTTCTTCACCAAAAGCCATCTCCTCTTGTGAAGAATTCTGAAGTTAAACCTTCCTATACAGAACCTTGTCCACTACAGATCCTTATCAAGGCTATAGGAAGATATTGCATTCATTTCAAAGAAAGTTGTACAAGGAGTCTTCTTGGGTGTAGAAGATTGTACAAGGTGTGTTCTCTTGGCGGAAGAGAAGTTGTGTGCACGTTGGCAAAGGGTGTTTGCCAAGTGGTGCACAAGGTACTTGTTGTAGGGTGTACACAAGGAAAGTAAGGGAAAATCTCAAGCATTTGCTTGGGGACTGGATGTAGGTCACAAGGACCGAACCAGGATAACTCTCCGTTGTTTGCGTTTGTTTTTCTGTGCTTAATCTCTTGTGATTATTTAATTTCTGCAAGTAATTTGTTTAAAGTTTAATTAACACTATTCACCCCCCCTCTAGTGTTGTTTTGCTTGTTATATAGATCCTACATTTGGTATCAGAGCAGGTTTCAAAGCAAACAACCATACAAGGATGGCAACGGAGTTCCCATCATCCCAATACAAAGAAGGGCATTCTACACAACGTCCACCGCTCTTTGACGGAACCAACTACAATTACTGGAAGTGTAGAATGAAGATCTACTTGCAGTCACTTGATTACGATCTTTGGAACATCGTAGAAGCAGCGTACACAAAGCCTACAACCAACTACAGCGCTTGGAGTGAAGAACAAAAGAAGAGTGCAAATCTGGATGCCAAGGCGATGAACGCTCTCTTTTGTGCCTTAACCAAAGAAGAGTTCAACCGTGTGTCTACATCAACCTCTGCACATCAAATATGGCATACACTCGAGGTAACACACGAAGGTACGAACAAGGTTAAAGAATCTAAAATTTCAGTTCTTGTACACAGGTTTGAATTGTTCAAGATGAAGGAGAACGAAACCATATCCGAAATGGTTACAAGGTTCACTGACATCACCAACACTCTTGCATCTCTTGGAAAGGACTACACTCAAGTTGAACGAGTCCGTAAGATCCTTCGAGCACTCACACCGGAATGGGAGAAGAAGACAACCGCCATTGAAGAAGCGAACGATCTCTCCACTATGACATTAGAAAACCTAATTGGTAATCTAATGGCATATGAAGTGCAAATAGAAGAAAGAAAGAAGGACGAACAACAACATCAATCCAAGAAGAAAGTTCTTGCCTTCCATGCAACTTCAGATACGGACGACTCGGATGAAGATGAAGAAGAAATGGCCATGATTTCAAGAAAGTTCAAAAGGTTCTTAAAACAAAGTAAGTATAATAAGAATAAAGATACTAACGATATTCCTACTTGTTTTAAGTGTAACAAACCAGGCCACATGAAGAAGGATTGTCCATTGATGAAATCAAAGGAACCCTTCAAGACTTTCAACAAGTTCAACAAGTCCAACAAATTCAACAAGTTCAACAAGAAGAAGAAAGCCTTTCAAGCAACATGGGATGATAGCGACTCATCTTCCTCGGACGAAGAAGAAGCAACGGAAACCGCCAATATTTGCTTCATGGCCCAAGAAGATGAGGTACAAGATTATGATGCTTTATTAGAAGCCTTTAATGAACTTTATAGTAATTTCAAAACTGAAAAGATTAGAAATAAAGTTTTAATAAAGGAAAATGAAAAACTTGTTAATGATAATTCAATTCTTGTTTCTCAAACATCATCTTTTAGTTCTCAAAAAGAAGAATTTGAAAAGTTATTGTATCTTTAAAAAGAGACAATGAAGTTTTCTTAAAAGAAAATACTTTACTTAAAAAGGAAACTTTTTCTTTAAGTTCTAGAATTAATGTTTTAGATAAAGATATGATAATTTTCAAAGTTAAGTATGAAGATCTTTTGAAAAATGTAAATAAATTTAATAAAGGAAAAGAAAGTTTAAATATGTTATTATCTTCTCAAAAGATGTCTAACAACCATTTTGGTCTTGGTTTTTCAAAAGATAACATGTATAAGCCTACTCATGTTGGTATTGGTTTTTCAAAGACTAATTTTGTAAGATCTACACATGTTCATAATTCATACAATGCTTTTGTAAAAAGAAATGATCTTTCAAAAAGAAGTAGATGCAAATATATATGGGTTCCTAAGAATTTGAATAATATTGATAAGAATATCTATGTTGCATCTTTTATTCATGAAGTATGTAATTCTAAGAATTATGTTTATACTAACAAGTGGAAACCAAATTCCAATTGGATTTGGGTTCCTAAAGGCTAACCTTTTTCGGACCCTATCATGATGGGTACCATATATAATGTCTTATCTTATAGGTACCGAACAAAGAAAAATGGATACTTGATAGCGGGTGTTCCAAACACATGACCGGACATATGCAACTATTGTCCTCCGTTCAAATGAAAAAGGGAGGTACAGTGATCTTTGGCGACAATAACAAAGGAAAAGTTATTGGAACCGGCATTGTTGGTAATTCTTCAAAACCTCTTATTGAAAATGTTCTTTTGGTAAGTGGTTTAAAACACAATCTATTAAGTATTAGTCAATTATGTGATAAGGGTTATAAAATTGTGTTTGAAAAAGATGTTTGTCTTATTTATGATGCTAATATGAAAGATATATTATTTAAAGGTTTTCGAAACAATAACATATATGAATTGTCAATAACATGCATGTCTTCAAATGAAAATTTATGTCTAATTGCTTCAAATAATTATTATTTTTTATGGCATAAAAGATTTGGTCATTTGAATATGAAAACTATTTCTAAGATTTCAAAATTTGACTTAGTTAAAGGTCTTCCAAAAATTGCTTTCAAAAAGGATTATTTTTGTGATTCTTGTCAATTAGGAAAACAAGTTAAATCTTCTTTTAAATCAAAAGATTTGGTTTCTACAAAAGACCTTTAGAATTATTGCATTTGGATTTATTTGGTCCTACTCGTGTTTCTTCATTAAACAAGAGTAGATATGTTTTTGTCATTGTAGATGATTACTCACGTTTTACATGGGTGATTTTTCTGAAAAATAAAAATGACACTTTTGATGAATTTGTAAGTTTTTGTAAAAGAATTCAAAATCAAAAGTCTCTAAACATAGTCACTATTCGAAGTGATCATGGAGGAGAATTTGAAAATGAATCTTTTTCAAATTTCTGTAATAAGTATGGTATTACACATAATTTTGCATTTCCTAGAGCATCTCCTCAAAATGGTGTTGTAGAGAGAAAGAATAGGACTTTGCAAGAATGTGCTAGAACTATACTTATGGATAGTAACTTACCAAAATACTTTTGGGCTGAAGCCACTGCTACTGCTTGTTATGTTTTAAATCGAGTTCTTATTCGACCATTTTTAAATAAAACTTCTTATGAATTGTTTCATGATCGGATTCCAAAAGTTTCATATTTTAAGATTTTTGGTTGTAAATGCTTTATTTTAAATACTAAAGATGCTTTAGATAAATTTGATGCTAGATCCAATGAAGGTATTTTTGTTGGCTATTCTACTCATAGTAAAGCATATAGAATTTTTAATAAGAAATCTTTTACAATTGAAGAATCTTTACATGTTAAATTTGATGAATCCTTGACTAAACTTGTTTCTAATGATTCTCCACATGATGATGATCATATTATAGATTCTCCTAAAGATAATATTGTTATATCTTCTGTTGATACTAACGTGTCTAAGGATGAAGAGATTCCTACCGAGTTACCGAAAGCCTATGTTGAAGTAAGGAATCATCCACAAGATTTGGTAATTGGAGATATCAATCAAGGAGTTCAAACGAGATCCAAGTTGAACTACATGACACAAATTGCCTTCATTTCAATCATTGAACCGAAGAATATCAACGAAGCATGTGAGGACGATTTTTGGATAATCGCCATGCAAGAAGAGTTGAACCAATTTGTAAGAAATGATGTGTGGGATCTTGTGCAACGTCCTACTGATCATCCCGTCATCGGTACAAGATGGGTCTTCAAGAACAAACTCAATGAAGCCGGTGAAGTCATTAAGAACAAGGCAAGGTTAGTAGCACAAGGATACAATCAAGAAGAAGGTATTGATTTCGATGAAACTTATGCTCCTGTTGCAAGACTTGAATCAATTCGTATATTACTTGCTTTTTCTTGTTTCATGAATTTCAAATTATATCAAATGGATGTAAAAAGTGCCTTTTTAAATGGAATAATTAAAGAAACTGTTTATGTTGAACAACCACCAGGCTTTGAACATGAAAATTTCCTAACCATGTTTTCAAACTTAAAAAAGCTTTATATGGTTTAAAACAAGCACCTCGTGCTTGGTATGATAGATTAAAGAGTTTTCTTTTAAATTCTGATTTCAAAATGGGAAGTGCAGATACAACTCTTTTTATCAAACATGTTAATAAAGATATCTTAATCATTCAGATTTATGTTGATGATATATTATTTGGTTCTACTAATGATGATCTTTGTCAAGAATTTTCTAAGACTATGCAGAATGAATTTGAGATGAGTCACATGGGCGAACTCACTTACTTCCTCGGTCTTCAAATCAAACAAATGAAGGATGGAATCTTCATCTCGCAATGCAAATACGCTAAGGAACTCCTAAAGCGATTTGGCATGGAAAATTCTGGTCACAAGAATACTCCCATGAGTACAACTACCTTTTTGGACAAAGATGAAAGTGGTAAGAATGTCGATCAAAAACTCTATAGAGGTATGATTGGTTCTCTACTTTACATTACTTCTAGTAGACCTGATATAATGTTTAGTGTATGTTTATGTGCTAGATATCAGTCAAATCCTAAGGAATCACATATTAAAGCCGTGAAAAGGATCTTTAGATATTTAAATAACACAATCAACTACGGTTTATTTTATCCAAAGTCATGCACATTTGATTTATTATCTTATAGTGATGCTGATTTTGCTGGTTGTAAATCTGACCGGAAGAGTACTAGTGGTACTTGTCACTTTTTGGGACATTCACTAGTATCTTGGTTCAGTAAAAAGCAAAATTCCGTGTCCTTATCAACAACTGAGGCAGAATATATTGCTGCTAGTGTTGCATGTGCACAAATAATATGGATGAAACAAACCTTACTTGATTATGGCATGACTATCACAAACTCACCTATTATGTGTGATAATACAAGTGCTATTAATCTATCTAAAAATCCAGTTCACCATTCACGTACCAAACATATTGATATTAAACATCATTTTTTACGTGATCATGCTTTAAAAGGTGATATTTCTTTAAATTTCATTTCAACTGATAATCAAGTTGCTGATATCTTAACTAAACCACTAAAAGAAGATACTTTTATTAAGTTTAGAAGAGATCTTGGTATTTGTAATTTTTCAGATTTTTAAACAATTTTTTAGAATTTTTCAAAGTCTGTATTTTTGTGCAAGTTAGTCGACTTACATCTATTATTAGTCGACTTATAAAAGTCTTAGTCGACTTATAAAATTTCCTAGTCGACTCCTGTGAGAAACAGAAACTTATTAGTCGACTATAGAAAATTACCAGTCGACTAGACCTATGATTAGTCGACTAGTCTTGTCCTGTAAGTCGACTAATACTGTGAAATTTTCTGTGTTCTGTTTTCGGATTCCTGTTTCAAACCCGACCCAATAACTTAAGTTAAGGATCCGATATCAATTCTTTTAATCCTATCCATTGATTTCTATTTAGATTTAATCTTAACCCTTCATTCCTTTCTATTACTCACCCAAACCCTAGAAAATCCCTCATTTCCTTCCTCAGTCGAGTCTCTCAGTCGACCAAGGCGAAAACTAGGGCACCCGAAGTTTTGTGGCTTTTCCAGCGAATTCCTTCCAAAATTCCTCCTCAGTTCTTCAATTCAGGGTATAATCGTTTCAATTTCAGTTCATTACATCCATATCTATTGTCTATTTGTTCCAATTTCAGTTTTCAACATGTCTCGTTCCAAGAAAACCAAGTTTACCCCAGGTTCTTCCTCTTCAACTGTTGATTTTAGGTCATTTCTGAGAAACCCTGTCCTAGAAAAAGATTATCTTCGTTTGTCTCAGTTAGATATCATACCCGGAAGATTTATCAATTATGATGATTTTTATGATTATGATATCATGTCCTATCTTCGAACTTGTGGATTATATAACATGTTCTCTTCAGAAGTTAAGGATGAATATTATCCTTTTCTCATTTATCTATTCTACACACATTTAAATTATGAAGATAATGAGAATGCAACCTATCTTGAAACCTTTGTTAAGGGTGTCAATATTAAGCTTTCTATCAAGCAAATTGGTCGTATCTTGTCTATTCCCTATTCTGGCCTAACTCTTGATGAGATTGTCATGGATGATGAGGATATCTTAAATCAGATTTTTCTACCTGGTCAACATCTACCAATGACCAACAACAAGCTTAGACCTATTCCCCGTCTAATTGGTAGAATTCTATCTTATAACATCTGTCCTAAGACTGGTAGTTATAACTACTTTTCCAGGGAATTATCGTCGTGTGTCTATGCTATCATGGCTGGACATGACGTTAATTGGGCAAAAATCTTATTTGACACCATGGTCAAATTTCATTCCTCTTTCTTACCATTTGGCGCCTTTCTAACTCCAATTTTTCGGAAGTACCATATTGATCTTGCTTCTGAAAATACTGTTGTCAAGATTTTCGAACTCTTTGATCGTGCTGCCATAAATAGGATGAAATTACCTGATTTTCCTTCTGACGAACCACAACAACCACCTTCAAATCCACCAAGTCCTCCACATGGTCCATCTACATCTTCACAACCCGATCCTCCTCCAATTCAACCAAATCCCTATGCCGATGCTTTCTATAATTCCATGTCCGCCCAGATAGCATCCATTCAATCTTCTCAACAAGATTTGTTGAATTCTCACTCTCGCATTCTTGAGAATCAGTCTATGATGATGGATAGGCTGCAATCCATTGAGTCTACTCAGACAGTTCTTATCAGTCTTCTCAAGGTCGGTTACCGTCCACCTCCTCCTCCCGGATCCGACGATTGAAGCTATTGGTGTTGGAGTGTCTCTTTTTATGTTATTTTCTTTTGACAGAACTCTTATGTATTTTGTTTTTAGTACTATGTATCTTCTCTTTTTGTTAATGACAAAGGGGGAGAAGTTGTTATGTAAGTGTGTTCAGTGTTTTATGTGTTAAGTGTTTATCACTTTATGTTTGTGTCACTGTGTGTTAATTTGTAAAAACTCTGTTATGTTATCAAACTCTGTTATGTTATGTGAGTTTTTATGTTGTGATATGTGTTCTATGTGTTATGTGTTATATATCTGTGTATCTGTGTCATAATCTGAGAATTTCTGCATGTTGTGCAACATTGTGACAAAATTCTGTCATATATATGTTATGTATACTAACATATGATCATGCAGGTGCAACCTAACATTTTTCTGCAGGGACAAATTATTTTTTATAACCTAGTTACTGCAGGGAAGTTTTGTTGCAGGGGGAGCCATCATAGACATATGTTGTCATCATCAAAAAGGGGGAGAATGTTGGAACCTGACATGTTCAAGATGTTGAAGCTTCTCCAATTACAAGATTTTGATGATTGACGAACACGACTACTACATGATGATTGCTCTACCTCAGATGGAGTTTACTGAAGCTTATGGGTGTTTGTGGAAGTTGTATGTGTAACTTAGAAAGTTTTGTAATAGCCTTGATAACTTACACACAAAATTAACCTTCCCAGTCGACTTACCCCTTTGACCTAGTCGACTACCCCAATATAGTCGACTTATCATATAGCCCTAGTCGACTAGTCCACTTAGAACAAAAACTATCAACTCTCTGTTTGGACTCTGAAATGCCAATTAGTCGACTTGACTTTTCTACCTAGTCGACTAACAGATACGCTAGTCGACTAACCCTATTTTCAAGTCGACTAATCCTTGACACAAAATTTATCCAACTCTTTGTTTCTTTTCTGAAACAAAGTTAGTCGACTACCATTTTTATCCAGTCGACTAATACAAGTTTCAAGTCGACTACAAGTTAGTTATAGTCGACTAATTTCAGTTATCCAGAAACTTTTGTTTCCAACAGACACTTCCCTAGTCGACTTACATTCAAACCTAGTCGACTAATAAGTGAACTTTTGCTTAGCCTAGTCGACTAATCCAGTTTCCTAGTCGACTATAGGTAGTTTCTGACTGTTGGACAGTTATTCTTATCTGATCCAATTGGCAACGTTATACAACGTTTAAATCCTCTGAAATGGTGCCATAACTTCCCAACTGACCCTAGTCTACATCTATAAATAGGGAAGTTATTCCTAAGGCCATTTACTAATTCTTTCAATCAGATTTCCAAAGCCAAAAATTCCAGAATCCTGAAAACTGAAATTTGCAACTTCTTTCTTCACCAAAAGCCATCTCCTCTTGTGAAGAATTCTGAAGTTAAACCTTCCTATACAGAACCTTGTCCACTACAGATCCTTATCAAGGCTATAGGAAGATATTGTATTCATTTCAAAGAAAGTTGTACAAGGAGTCTTCTTGGGTGTAGAAGATTGTACAAGGTGTGTTCTCTTGGCGGAAGAGAAGTTGTGTGCACGTTGGCAAAGGGTGTTTGCCAAGTGGTGCACAAGGTACTTGTTGTAGGGTGTACACAAGGAAAGTAAGGGAAAATCTCAAGCATTTGCTTGGGACTGGATGTAGGTCACAAGGACCGAACCAGGATAACTCTCCGTTGTTTGCGTTTGTTTTTCTGTGCTTAATCTCTTGTGATTATTTAATTTCTGCAAGTAATTTGTTTAAAGTTTAATTAACACTATTCACCCCCCCTCTAGTGTTGTTTTGCTTGTTATATAGATCCTACAGTAGTAAGATAAACATGAATGCCTAGGCCTTTGAGGTACATAGACATTTAAACTTTCCAAATTTGGATGTTAAGAATATCAAAAGTGGGAGGTGTCATGAAATCCATGTGTGTAAATAAATATTGTGATTAGTTATAAATGAGGATCTTTAACTCTAGATTGTTAGACCCAAATCAAGAGTATGAGGCTCTGATACCAATTGAAATCACCTAGACGGGGGTGAATAGGTGACTAGCTAATCTAATGATGAATTAATGCTAAATTAAAACTATTTATGCAAACTAAAAATTCTTAAGTTAAATACACAAGGTATAACACAAGAGTGTAGCCGGATTCCCCGTAAAGGGCTCTGAACTATCTCCTCAATGAAAAAACACCTAGAGGGGGGGGTGAATAGGTGTAAGTGCTAATCTAAGACACTAAAAGCTAAAAGCAAACTAAGTGCGCTAAATGCGGAAGCTAATGCAAATTATGCACAAACTAATACAATACAACAAGTGTAGCCGAATTCCCCTTGCGAGGCTCTGGACTAACTCCCCTTGATTCCCCTTGAAATGGGTTGAGGTGCTATGTGAAGCTCTTGTTGGATGAGTATAAGTTAGGCACACACACACAAGCAATCCAAGCAATATAAAATACACACAATCAAGCCAAGCATATAAGAATAAATGCAAGGCAATATGAAATATGCACAACACAAGCAAATATGATATGATATGAATATGATGCTTTGCAGAAATATAAGAGAGAGAGTTAGAGAGACAATGGATCAATACGCAAACACCAAGATTTGTTTCGAGGTTCGTGCACCTTGCTCTACATCCCCGCCTACACCACCGTGTAGGATTTCCACTATCTCAACTCCCACCGAGGGAACCTCTACCAAAGAGGATTTCTTACAACTCTAGGAGTACCAAACTCCTCTCTCAAACCCACCTCACAACCGAGGGGTAAGGCCCGTAGCCAATACAACAACCAATCCACACACCTCTACCGAAGAGGCTCACAACCAAACTCCACCTCTACCTAAGAGGGAGCAAACCAATACCACTCCGATCACCTCTACCGAAGAGGGATACAACAAATAAAGGAGGGTTACAACACACGAGGTTTACAACAACAACCTCAAACTCTCTCTTTCTTCTTTTTCCACAAAAACAAGATCCTAATAGTTTAGGATAGTATGATAGCTCAAGTGTGGAAACTATGTGTTTTGGAAAACAAGAACTCAAAGAAAACACTTGGGAAATTTCTTGTAAAAGATAAAGAATGAAAGCCAATACAAAAGTCCCAAATTCCAATTTCTTTGATTTTTCCAAAACCCAAAAACACAAAGAATAAATCTTGTTAGCACTTAAAACTCTTTTAAAACACTTTTAAACACTTCAGAAAACTGGTATTTTTCTTCTTTTAAAACTTGGCCAAAATCCCCAAAGAGATGGGGTTTATATAGCCCCTATACAAAACTAGCCGTTAGGCTGATGTGGCAGTTCTGACAGCCACCGGTCGACCGGCCCGGTCGACCGCCAACGGTCAAAAATGTGACCGTTGGGCACTAGCGGTCGACCGGCCCGGTCGACCGAAAAATCCCGAGAGCAGAGCTCTCACCTCGGTCGACCGACCCGGTCGACCGGTTCTGTGCTTAACAGACATGCACATCTGTGCACATCGGTCGACCGGATCGGTCGACCGGCCCTTTGGTGCGGTCGACCGGCACGGTCGACCGACCAGCCTGTCAGCCCAAAACCAGGTCAGAAATTTAGGGAAAATATTTTACAAAAATCTTTTATCATTTCTGAGAATCCCTAGATAAATATTCATCATTTAGGGTACTCTTTAATACATAGATGGCTTTTGCATTAGCCTCAAGATACTTGCTATTTAAACATTATGAATCTTTAATAGTAGTAAGATAAACATGAATGCCTAGGCCTTTGAGGTACATAGACATTTAAACTTTCCAAATTTGGATGTTAAGAATATCAAAAGTGGGAGGTGTCATGAAATCCATGTGTGTAAATAAATATTGTGATTAGTTATAAATGAGGATCTTTAACTCTAGATTGTTAGACCCAAATCAAGAGTATGAGGCTCTGATACCAATTGAAATCACCTAGACGGGGGTGAATAGGTGACTAGCTAATCTAATGATGAATAATGCTAAATTAAAACTATTTATGCAAACTAAAAATTCTTAAGTTAAATACACAAGGTATAACACAAGAGTGTAGCCGGATTCCCCGTAAAGGGCTCTGAACTATCTCCTCAATGAAAAAACACCTAGAGGGGGGGTGAATAGGTGTAAGTGCTAATCTAAGACACTAAAAGCAAACTAAGTGCGCTAAATGCGGAAGCTAATGCAAATTATGCACAAACTAATACAATACAACAAGTGTAGCCGAATTCCCTTGCGAGGCTCTGGACTAACTCCCCTTGATTCCCCTTGAAATGGATTGAGGTGCTATGTGAAGCTCTTGTTGGATGAGTATAAGTTAGGCACACACACACAAGCAATCCAAGCAATATAAAATACACACAATCAAGCCAAGCATATAAGAATAAATGCAAGGCAATATGAAATATGCACAACACAAGCAAATATGATATGATATGAATATGATGCTTTGCAGAAATATAAGAGAGAGAGTTAGAGAGACAATGGATCAATACGCAAACACCAAGATTTGTTTCGAGGTTCGAGCACCTTGCTCTACATCCCCGCCTACACCACCGTGTAGGATTTCCACTATCTCAACTCCCACCGAGGGAACCTCTACCAAAGAGGATTTCTTACAACTCTAGGAGTACCAAACTCCTCTCTCAAACAACCACCTCACAACCGAGGGGTAAGGCCCGTAGCCAATACAACAACCAATCCACACACATCTACCGAAGAGGCTCACAACCAAACTCCACCTCTACCTAAGAGGGAGCAAACCAATACCACTCCGATCACCTCTACCGAAGAGGGATACAACAAATAAAGGAGGGTTACAACACACGAGGTTTACAACAACAACCTCAAACTCTCTCTTTCTTCTTTTTCCACAAAAACAAGATCCTAATAGTTTAGGATAGTATGATAGCTCAAGTGTGGAAACTATGTGTTTTGGAAAACAAGAACTCAAAGAAAACACTTGGGAAATTTCTTGTAAAAGATAAAGAATGAAAGCCAATACAAAAGTCCCAAATTCCAATTTCTTTGATTTTTCCAAAACCCAAAAACACAAAGAATAAATCTTGTTAGCACTTAAAACTCTTTTAAAACACTTTTAAACACTTCAGAAAACTGGTATTTTTCTTCTTTTAAAACTTGGCCAAAATCCCCAAAGAGATGGGGTTTATATAGCCCCTATACAAAACTAGCCGTTAGGCTGATGTGGCAGTTCTGACAGCCACGGTCGACCGGCCCGGTCGACCGCCAACGGTCAAAAATGTGACCGTTGGGCACTAGCGGTCGACCGGCCCGGTCGACCGAAAATCCCGAGAGCTGAGCTCTCACCTCGGTCGACCGACCCGGTCGACCGGTTCTGTGCTTAACAGACGTGCACATCTGTGCACATCGGTCGACCGGATCGGTCGACCGGCCCTTTGGTGCGGTCGACCGGCACGGTCGACCGACCAGCCTGTCAGCCCAAAAACCAGGTCAGAAATTTAGGGAAAAATATTTTACAAAAATCTTTTATCATTTCTGAAAATTCCATAAAACTTGTTTTATCATTTTATGTTAAAACATAAACATGTGATAAAAATTTCAAGACAATATATCAACATATCAATTCATTTTTGTGTCTTGCAAATTTTATCAAAAACAAAAAAACCGGTATTTTTACCAAACTTGATTTTTCCAAAACATGAATAGGGATATCAAAAATAAGTTTGTTTAGCAAGTTAAACCATGTATGTATAACTAGAATACATCTACTATACATATAAAACATGTAAACTTGTTTTGATCAACTATTCATAAAAACCAAATATCAAATCATAAAATGTGTGTGTTTTGTGCACTTGAGCATATCAACTATACTAAGCTTTACAAATGGATCTAAAACTCATAATCTAAATTAGGATACCTAAGTCTTCTTGACGATCTTCATCTTCAAGTAGACTTGCTCCAAAACTCCGTGATTCTCCAAGTGCAAAGGTATGATCTTTAAGCTTTGGCACCGGAATCATCATGATAGCTTCTAATCATCTTGTTGAAGCTAATCACCAACTAATATCCTGTTAATGATCTGAAACTTAGAAACACAAGAATATTAGTAAACATAACTACATGAGTGTTGATCATCATCAAAACTAGAGTGGAAGGCCATTGGGCCAACAATCTCCCCCTTTTGATGATGACAAAACTCATGGAGTTATATATGCATGGATTAAAGATAAGCTTCAAGGAAGCTCCCCCTTAACTCATGCATCACACAATAAACATAATAGATATGCAATGAAAGCACATGATACTAAACAAAAGCATGCATCATATCTTATTATTTATCTCTATACATGAACTTGGTATATGCAAAAACACAATCATGCATATATAAAACAAAACTCAAATTCTTCTCCCCCTTTTGTCAATCATCAACAAAGGGGTAATCAAAACCATAAATAAAACGAGGGGTAAAAATCTTTCTCCCCTTTTTGTCAATCAAAACAATGCAAACAATGTTCTCCCCCTTTTTGTCTAAAACAAAAACAAAATCAATAAGGGGTGACTACAAACATGATATCAATTAAAAATATGTCAATGAAGCATCTTGATACCAATAAACAAGAATCAATATATGTTATATGCTATATACATTCATGAAGAGGAAGACGCTAAGTTAGCTTCCCTACACATATGTATTACATGAAGAAGGGATGACAAGCCCCAATTCACATAACACATATTATGTAATGCATAAAGGAGATGTGAAGCTCCCCCTACACACGTATATCGTATAAAAAAAGAGTTGTCAAGCTCCTCAATTTATAATATACTCAACATGAATCTATATGTAAGAGAGATGTTAAGCTCTCCTTGCATATAGGAAATACAAATCAAAACTTTGAATATTTTCTTTAAACAAAATTTTGGAAATACCAATTGTAATAAACATAAGTCTTGAATTCTCAAACATGAATCTTGAAACTAAAACAAATTTGAATTTCTTAAATATGATACCAATTGTAAATATTTTACCAATTGAAAAGATTTTACATAGAAACATTGATACCATTGTAAGAATTGTTCATTTTAAAACATATAAACAACTTTTAATCATAAAGTGTGGGAGTACAAATACCAATTGAAATACAAAATCATATTTTCTCCCCCTTTATGAAATACAAACTAAAGTCATGCATAGTCTTGATAACAATTTAAAAGTAATCAATTTAAACAAAATTGAAACTCAAACACTAGCATAAACACAAACATATATATGTATGAAAAATAGATACCAATAGAAATTGATATACTTGGAATTTAAAGCATACATACATACAAAACATATATGAGTATACAAGAAGATCAAAATGATACCAATTGAAAGAGTTCAATGATACCAATTGACATAACAATAAGTTCAAGTGTATACATCATATTATCTACCACCCAATCATAATTCAAGTTTTAAAGATTTTCAATGTAAAGCATACATGAACATGATCTCCCATCCTACCGCCCTTGGAAGGTAGGGGTTTTCAAAGATAGATTTGAAAATGTAGTTTTGTTTGAAAATCACTACCAAAATGAAGAACACCGCAACTAGTTAAATGGAAAACTTGTTAACTAGCACGAAATCCTTCAAGTAAGGAATAAAACAAAATTGAAATTCACATGATAATCATCACTCTAACCAATAAAGCATAACTCATGAGAAACAAAACATGAGCAATAGATATGAGTGTACAAATAATATGTGAAGATCATAATCATGAAAAATATTTCATTAAGCTCAATTATTCCTTAAAACATAATTCCATCAAAAACATGAAAAATCATATAAAACTCCCTATTTAATCTTCAAGGCATATGTATGTCTAATACAAGCTAAAATATACATACATATCCAAAACTCAACGAGTTCACTAAATGTATATTCATGAAGGCACGTGGCTCAAAAGATGTATATGTATAAGATTAGTTTGAACTAGATAGACATATACATGAAGTTAAACATAAATACATAAAACATGAAAAACTAAATTTTCATCTAAAAACCAATTTCATTTCAATGTATATGTATGAATTGTCAATACACTAAGTATACATACATATCCCTAAACACAATTGAGTCCATAAATAGATTTACATGGAAGGCAAATGACTCAAGAGGTATACATGTATATCTTAATGTTTTGGCAAAATAAACATATACATGAAATCAAAACTCATATAAATCCAAAAATATGAATACAAGTCTAAAATGTATGAATCATCAAAACTAGACTATACTAGCACATCTAATGGGTTCAAATAAGCGTTCAAGCTCATACATATATAGATTTATTTGTGGCCCACTATATGTACAAGTATAATTCCTAGTCTTAATGAAAATAACATCTAAACAAGTAACCTTAACATGAAGCATCAAAACAAATAAAAAAGTCATCATGATAAAACTAAAACATGATTACTATGTAAATTCACATGTATTAGATTCATGATGTACATTATAGCTTAAACAAAAGTGAGAACACTAAATATGGGTTCATATAAGCATATGTGTCTCAAATACTATACATGTATGTCAAGGATCTAATAAACATGGAATGAACATACTAATCCATAGACATCAAAAACATGCTATAAACATTAAAACATGGAAAGCATGTAAACAATAAATGGGAGTAAAGGATTGTTACCAAAACCGAAGAAGCAACTCTCCTTGTCTCCAAAACATGGTGGTCATCTCCACCAAATCTTTCCTTGAAAGTGATGCATCCAATTTGATTTCCATGAAGTCCGGAACGCATCCACTCCAAGGTGTCATCACTCTCACGTCATGTGAGAGCCCACACCTACATCAAAAACAATAGGAGGGGTGGTCTTGGTACCCACATCTTGTTGGGTCCATGGGGGTTAGTCCTTCTCTAACCCAAACAAACTTCTTTGCTAAATTATCAATATTTAATCTATCAAAACAAAATTTAGCAAGGTGGCCCTTACGTCCACAATGTGTACAAGTGTACACATGAGCATACATATGGTGATGGGTGTGTCCGTGAGGAGCATGTGTATGCCGTGAAGGGTGTGCATGCATAGAAGATGGAACTTGTTTCTTTCGAACCAAGGATTCCAATCGTGTATGGTTCTTAGCACATTGGCTCATAGTGGAGCCCAAACAATTTACTCTCTTCTTTAGCATACAAATATCATCATTAATCCTAGAAGAAGAGGTACATGCATTAGGTAGACTAGATGAAAAGGCTACACTAGCATGGCAAACATGTGCATCCATTTTATTTTTCAAAACCATATTCTTATCTAAACAAGCATTCAACTCATTTGAAATAGAATAATTTTATTTTTCAAAGCAACATTTTCTTTTAAAACAAAAATCAACTTTCGAAGACAAATTTTTATTTTTCTTCAAAAGAACATGGCAATCATTTTTAGATTTTAAAAAATCATTTTCTTTAAGTGCAAGATCAAGTTGAGATTTTAATGAATCCCTTTCATTAGCAATCTCCTCTTTCTCTTGCAAAACAACATCAAGTCTAGCAATCAAATTTTTATTTTCATTATTAATGCCTAGACTCTTCTTTTTCAACAAGTTATATTTTTCTATTAATTTTTCACAAACAATAGATAGTTCTTCATTTAAGACATGGGGATCAACATAATCATTTGAAGAACTAGCACAATCATTACTATCTAGTTGATATTCCGAATGTACCTCAAGGGAGTCATTCCCTTGGACCATATAGCATTGTTGTGGCTCGGATTCTCCGCTAGATTCCTCTTCTTGGATTGGCAATTGAAGCTTGGAGGTGGTGGTTGTTGTCAACTTGTTCCACACTGCAAAAGCGGAATCAAGATTAGAAACACACATAAGATAATCTTTAGGTAATGTGCTTCTAATAGCCTCTAGGGCTAGTGCATTGGCCCCTATATGATTGCAATCACCAAGATAACATCTCTTGGTGGCCGCAAGGAAAACATGCAAACCTAGGGTCTTTAGGTACATGGACATCCTATACTTCCAAACATCAATGTTGGAAGGGTCAAAGCTAGGAGGGGTCATGAAGTCCATGGTAAACTATATATGAATGTGCAAACAAACAAATGCAAATGAGATTAGCAAGCAAATGGATCACTCCTAGGATGTTAAGCCTAAGTATCAGGAGCACTAGCTCTGATACCAATTGAAAAAAACCTAGAGGGGGGTGAAATAGGTGTAAGTGCTAATCTAAGACACTAAAAGCAAACTAAGTGCGCTAAATGCGGAAGCTAATGCAAATTATGCACAAACTAATACAATACAACAAGTGTAGCCGAATTCCCCTTGCGAGGCTCTGGACTAACTCCCTTGATTCCCCTTGAAATGGTTGAGGTGCTATGTGAAGCTCTTGTTGGATGAGTATAAGTTAGGCACACACACACAAGCAATCCAAGTAATATAAAATACACACAATCAAGCCAGCATATAAGAATAAATGCAAGGCAATATGAAATATGCACAACACAAGCAAATATGATATGATATGAATATGATGCTTTGCAGAAATATAAGAGAGAGAGTTAGAGAGACAATGGATCAATACGCAAACACCAAGATTTGTTTCGAGGTTCGAGCACCTTGCTCTACATCCCCGCCCACACCACCGTGTAGGATTTCCACTATCTCAACTCCCACCGAGGGAACCTCTACCAAAGAGGATTTCTTACAACTCTAGGAGTACCAAACTCCTCTCTCAAACAACCACCTCACAACCGAGGGGTAAGGCCCGTAGCCAATACAACAACCAATCCACACACCTCTACCGAAGAGGCTCACAACCAAACTCCACCTCTACCTAAGAGGGAGCAAACAATACCACTCCGATCACCTCTACCGAAGAGGGATACAACAAATAAGGAGGGTTACAACACACGAGGTTTACAACAACAACCTCAACTCTCTCTTTCTTCTTTTTCCACAAAAACAAGATCCTAATAGTTTAGGATAGTATGATAGCTCAAGTGTGGAAACTATGTGTTTTGGAAAACAAGAACTCAAAGAAAACACTTGGAAATTTCTTGTAAAAGATAAAGAATGAAAGCCAATACAAAAGTCCCAAATTCCAATTTCTTTGATTTTTCCAAAACCAAAAACACAAAGAATAAATCTTGTTAGCACTTAAAACTCTTTTAAAACACTTTTAAACACTTCAGAAAACTGGTATTTTTCTTCTTTTAAAACTTGGCCAAAATCCCCAAAGAGATGGGGTTTATATAGCCCCTATACAAAACTAGCCGTTAGGCTGATGTGGCAGTTCTGACAGCCACCGTCGACCGGCCCGGTCGACCGCCAACGGTCAAAAATGTGACCGTTGGGCACTAGCGGTCGACCGGCCCGGTCGACCGAAAAATCCCGAGAGCAGAGCTCTCACCCTCGGTCGACCGACCCGGTCGACCGGTTCTGTGCTTACAGACGTGCACATCTGTGCACATCGGTCGACCGGATCGGTCGACCAGCCCTTTGGTGCGGTCGACCGGCACGGTCGACCGACCAGCCTGTCAGCCCAAAAACCAGGTCAGAAATTAGGGAAAAATATTTTACAAAAATCTTTTATCATTTCTGAAAATTCCATAAAACTTGTTTTATCATTTTATGTTAAAACATAAACATGTGATAAAAAATTTCAAGACAATATATCAACATATCAATTCATTTTTGTGTCTTGCAAATTTTATCAAAAACAAAAAAACCGGTATTTTTACCAAACTTGATTTTTCCAAAACATGAATAGGGATATCAAAAATAAGTTTGTTTAGCAAGTTAAACCATGTATGTATAACTAGAATACATCTACTATACATATAAAACATGTAAACTTGTTTGATCAACTATTCATAAAAACCAAATATCAAATCATAAAATGTGTGTGTTTTGTGCACTTGAGCATATCAACTATACTAAGCTTTACAAATGGATCTAAAACTCATAATCTAAACTAGGATACCTAAGTCTTCTTGACGATCTTCATCTTCAAGTAGACTTGCTCCAAAACTCCGTGATTCTCCAAGTGCAAAGGTATGATCTTTAAGCTTTGGCACCGGAATCATCATGAATAGCTTCTAATCATCTTGTTGAAGCTAATCACCAACTAATATCCTGTTAATGATCTGAAACTTAGAAACACAAGAATATTAGTAAACATAACTACATGAGTGTTGATCATCATCAAAAACTAGAGTGGAAGGCCATTGGGCCAACAATCTCCCCCTTTTTGATGATGACAAAACTCATGGAGTTATATATGCATGGATTAAAGATAAGCTTCAAGAAGCTCCCCCTTAACTCATGCATCACAATAAACATAATAGATATGCAATGAAAGCACATGATACTAAACAAAAGCATGCATCATATCTTATTATTTATCTCTATGCATGAACTTGGTATATGCAAAAACACAATCATGCATATATAAAAACAAAACTCAAATTCTTCTCCCCCTTTTTGTCAATCATCAACAAAGGGGTAATCAAAACCATAAATAAAACGAGGGGTAAAAATCTTTCTCCCCCTTTTTGTCAATCAAAACAATGCAAACAATGTTCTCCCCCTTTTTGTCTAAAACAAAAACAAAATCAATAAGGGGTGACTACAAACATGATATCAATTAAAAATATGTCAATGAAGCATCTTGATACCAATAAACAAGAATCAATATATGTTATATGCTATATACATTCATGAAGAGGAAGACGCTAAGTTAGCTTCCCTACACATATGTATTACATGAAGAAGGGATGACAAGCCCCAATTCACATAACACATATTATGTAATGCATAAAAGGAGATGTGAAGCTCCCCTACACACGTATATCGTATAAAAAAAGAGTTGTCAAGCTCCTCAATTTATAATATACTCAACATGAATCTATATGTAAGAGAGATGTTAAGCTCTCCTTGCATATAGGAAATACAATCAAAACTTTGAATTTTTCTTTAAACAAAATTTTGGAAATACCAATTGTAATTAAACATAAGTCTTGAATTCTCAAACATGAATATTGAAACTAAAACAATTTGAATTTCTTAAATATGATACCAATTGTAAATATTTTACCAATTGAAAAGATTTTACATAGAAACATTGATACCAATTGTAAGAATTGTTCATTTTAAACATATAAACAACTTTTAATCATAAAGTGTGGGAGTACAAATACCAATGAAATACAAAATCATATTTTCTCCCCCTTTATGAAATACAAACTAAAGTCATGCATAGTCTTGATAACAATTTAAAAGTAATCAATTTAAACAAAATTGAAACTCAAACACTAGCATAAACACAAACATATATATGTATGAAAAATAGATACCAATAGAAATTGATATACTTGGAATTTAAAGCATACATACATACAAAACATATATGAGTATACAAGAAGATCAAAATGATACCAATTGAAAGAGTTCAATGATACCAATTGACATAACAATAAGTTCAAGTGTATACATATTATATCTACCACCCAATCATAATTCAAGTTTAAAAGATTTTCAATGTAAAGCATACATGAACATGATCTCCCATCCTACCGCCCTTGGAAGGTAGGGGTTTTCAAAGATAGATTTGAAATGTAGTTTTGTTTGAAAATCACTACCAAAATGAAGAACACCGCAACTAGTTAAATGGAAAACTTGTTAACTAGCACGAAATCCTTCAAGTAAGGAATAAAACAAAATTGAAATTCACATGATAATCATCACTCTAACCAATAAAGCATAACTCATGAGAAACAAACATGAGCAATAGATATGAGTGTACAAATAATATGTGAAGATCATAATCATGAAAATATTTCATTAAGCTCAATTATTCTTAAAACATAATTCCATCAAAAACATGAAAAATCATATAAAACTCCCTATTTAATCTTCAAGGCATATGTATGTCTAATACAAGCTAAAATATACATACATATCCAAAACTCAACGAGTTCACTAAATGTATATTCATGAAGGCACGTGGCTCAAAAAGATGTATATGTATAAGATTAGTTTGAACTAGATAGACATATACATGAAGTTAAACATAATACATAAAACATGAAAAACTAAATTTTCATCTAAAAACCATTTCATTTCAATGTATATGTATGAATTGTCAATACACTAAGTATACATACATATCCCTAAACACAATTGAGTCCATAAATAGATTTACATGGAAGGCAAATGACTCAAGAGGTATACATGTATATCTTAATGTTTTGGCAAAATAAACATATACATGAAATCAAAACTCATATAAATCCAAAAATATGAATACAAGTCTAAATGTATGAATCATCAAAACTAGACTATACTAGCACATCTAATGGGTTCAAATAAGCGTTCAAGCTCATACATATATAGATTTATTTGTGGCCCACTATATGTACAAGTATAATTCCTAGTCTTAATGAAAACTAACATCTAAACAAGTAACCTTAACATGAAGCATCAAAACAAATATAAAAGTCATCATGATAAAACTAAAACATGATTACTATGTAAATTCACATGTATTAGATTCATGATGTACATTATAGCTTAAACAAAAGTGAGAACACTAAATATGGGTTCATATAAGCATATGTGTCTCAAATACTATACATGTATGTCAAGGATCTAATAAACATGGAATGAACATACTAATCCATAGACATCAAAAAACATGCTATAAACATTAAAACATGGAAAGCATGTAAACAATAAATGGGAGTAAAGGATGTTACCAAAACCGAAGAAGCAACTCTCCTTGTCTCCAAAACATGGTGGTCATCTCCACCAAATCTTTCCTTGAAAGTGATGCATCCAATTTGATTTCCATGAAGTCCGGAACGCATCCACTCCAAGGTGTCATCACTCTCACGTCATGTGAGAGCCCACACCTACATCAAAAACAATAGGAGGGTGGTCTTTGGTACCCACATCTTGTTGTGTCCATGGGGGTTAGTCCCTTCTCTAACCCAAACAAACTTCTTTGCTAAATTATCAATATTTAATCTATCAAAACAAAATTAGCAAGTGGCCCTTACGTCCACAATGTGTACAAGTGTACACATGAGCATACATATGGTGATGGGTTGTGTCCGTGAGGAGCATGTGTATGCCGTGAAGGGTGTGCATGCATAGAAGATGGAACTTGTTTCTTTCGAACCAAGGATTCCAATCGTGTATGGTTCTTAGCACATTGGCTCATAGTGGAGCCCAAACAATTTTACTCTCTTCTTTAGCATACAAATATCATCATTAATCCTAGAAGAAGAGGTACATGCATTAGGTAGACTAGATGAAAATGCTACACTAGCATGGCAAACATGTGCATCCATTTTATTTTCAAAACCATATTCTTATCTAAACAAGCATTCAACTCATTTGAAATAGAAATAATTTATGTTTCAAAGCAACATTTTCTTTTAAAACAAAATCAACTTTCGAAGACAAATT
This sequence comes from Agave tequilana, assembly GCA_038442645.1. Classification (NCBI taxonomy): domain Eukaryota; kingdom Viridiplantae; phylum Streptophyta; class Magnoliopsida; order Asparagales; family Asparagaceae; genus Agave; species Agave tequilana. The sequence goes on along the minus strand of JAVJIF010020371.1, from coordinate 1,352 downwards.
TTTATTTTTCTTCAAAAGAACATGGCAATCATTTTTAGATTTAAAAAATCATTTTCTTTAAGTGCAAGATCAAGTTGAGATTTTAATGAATCCCTTTCATTAGCAATCTCCTCTTTCTCTTGCAAAACAACATCAAGTCTAGCAATCAATTTTATTTTCATTATTAATGCCTAGACTCTTCTTTTTCAACAAGTTATATTTTCTATTAATTTTTCACAAAACAATAGATAGTTCTTCATTTAAGACATGGGGATCAACATAATCATTTGAAGAACTAGCACAATCATTACTATCTAGTTGATATTCCGAATGTACCTCAAGGGAGTCATTCCCTTGGACCATATAGCATTGTTGTGGCTCGGATTCTCCGCTAGATTCCTCTTCTTGGATTGGCAATTGAAGCTTGGAGGTGGTGGTTGTTGTCAACTTGTTCCACACTGCAAAAGCGAATCAAGATTAGAAACACACATAAGATAATCTTTTAGGTAATGTGCTTCTAATAGCCTCTAGGGCTAGTGCATTGGCCCCTATATGATTGCAATCACCAAGATAACATCTCTTGGTGGCCGCAAGGAAAACATGCAAACCTAGGGTCTTTAGGTACATGGACATCCTATACTTCCAAACATCAATGTTGGAAGGGTCAAAGCTAGGAGGGGTCATGAAAGTCCATGGTAAACTATATATGAATGTGCAAACAAACAAATGCAAATGAGATTAGCAAGCAAATGGATCACTCCTAGGATGTTAGCCTAAGTATCAGGAGCACTAGCTCTGATACCAATTGAAAAACACCTAGAGGGGGGGGAATAGGTGTAAGTGCTAATCTAAGACACTAAAAGCAAACTAAGTGCGCTAAATGCGGAAGCTAATGCAAATTATGCACAAACTAATACAATACAACAAGTGTAGCCGAATTCCCCTTGCGAGGCTCTGGACTAACTCCCCTTGATTCCCCTTGAAATGGGTTGAGGTGCTATGTGAAGCTCTTGTTGGATGAGTATAAGTTAGGCACACACCACAAGCAATCCAAGTATATAAAATACACACAATCAGCCAAGCATATAAGAATAAATGCAAGGCATATGAAATATGCACAACACAAGCAAATATGATATGATATGAATATGATGCTTTGCAGAAATATAAGAGAGAGAGTTAGAGAGACAATGGATCAATACGCAAACACCAGATTTGTTTCGAGGTTCGAGCACCTTGCTCTACATCCCCGCCTACACCACCGTGTAGGATTTCCACTATCTCAACTCCCACCGAGGAACCTCTACCAAAGAGGATTTCTTACAACTCTAGGAGTACCAACTCCTCTCTCAAACAACCACCTCACAACCGAG